>JABUQX010137706.1:0-17120 GCA_015478945.1 Trachelipus rathkii | reverse complement strand
TGCCATTATTATTATTATTATTATCATTATTATTATTATTATTATTATTATTATTATTATTATTATTATTATTATTATTATTATTATTATTATTATTATTATTATTATTATTATTATTTTTTTATTATTATTCCTGTTCTTTTCGTATTATTACTATTATCATAGTAATATTACTTATCAAATAATTATTGTAATTAAGGCATTAATATTGTTATTAGTAATATTAGGAGTATTATTATGATTCACATTATTATTTGTTTTATTATTGTTATTACTTGTATCAGTTTCCCGAAAAAATATTGCTCGAATACTATCAACAATATTCCTAGTATTATTCATCCCATCTCTATAATAAGGTTACCTATCAAGCAACCTATAGCAGTGTCCAATATTAGAGATAGCAATACCCTGTTCTATAGGTTACTACTTTACGTTGCAGAGTTTCCGTAGCCAACCACATCTACGGAACATAAACACCAATATCCACATCATACCCCTTGCACCTTCTAACTCATTTACCTACTAAATGAAGAACTTTACAGGTAACTTTATTTAAGACAAAACGCTTGTATTGGAACAAAGATCGTTTGTAAATGCCATTTTTAAACACTTGTATATATATATATATATATATATATATATATATATATATATATATATATATATATATATATATATATATATATATATATATATATATATATATATATATATATAATAGAAAAAGAAAGAAGTAGAAAAAAAGATAAAAAGAAAGAGAATATTAGAATGAGAAAGAAAACGAAAGAAGAGACGATATTGATGAATTTAGTTGATTTTTATTATATATATAAATAGCATATATATATATATATATATATATATATATATATATATATATATATAGTATATATATATACATATATATAATATATATATATATATGTTTATATATATATATATGGCATGGAGCATATTATATATATAGGAGAGAGATATATATATATAGAGATATATATATATATATATATATAGTGAGCATATATATATATATATATATATATATATATATTCTTAATGAAACTCAACGTTAATGTTTTCATCACCTCTTAAGTAACTTCAATTCCCATGAACATCAAGTCACTCATATATATGTTTATCTGTTTCATCTGTAAAGTCTAGCTTAGGTGTCAGGCTAATTCTAGTTAAGATAATCTAATTTATTGTAATTTTGCTAATTATATCTAGGTTAGGTGTGAAAACTATAATGCGACATTTTAATTTCTTATTTTAAAACTTGGAATTTTACTTTAAATTTATATTTTTACTGGAATAAAGTAAGTTTATATATATATATATATATATATATATATATATATATATTTACATACACATTATTATTACATATTATTGTTCCATACATACATACATACATTATTATTACATACATACACACATACACATGTAAACACACATCACATACACATACATTATTATTATTATTACATACATATATACATATTACATATTACATACATTAATGATTAACATACAGGAGCATATATATATATATATATATATATATATATATATATATAGAAAGTATATATATATAAATTATTTATAATGATATGGATTGCTCTGATAATTATTTTTAGGGGATTCCTGGAGTTTCCTTTTCCGATTCCAAATCTAATTCCCGCTTTGATTCCTATTCCGATTCCGAAATTTAATATTCCAACACCAGGATCTGATTGGGGGTTCTGATATTCCAATTCTGGGATCAAATTCCTATTGCGATTCCGGAATTCGATTCCTGTTCCGTAACTAAGTTCTGATTCCTATTCCATTTCTACAATTCTACTTTTTAAGTAGGGTGGTAATGAAAATGTTCCTTCATTAACCTTTAGCGTTTGCTGCAGCTAAGATGAAACAAAGTCCATAAGAAAGAACTCGCTCAATCATTTCCAAATCTACAATAAATTTAAGATAAGGTTTCTCCAAAGCATATATGACTTAAAATTAATAATTGATAATGTAATAAAAGATTATTTGAAGAGAAATAAAAAACAATTTAGATTGTGCCAGAGTAATGATGTGTAAGTGATACAGCAATGGTGTGTAAGTGACAAATTTGTAACAAAAAATATGCATAGTAGTGTGATGGGTGCGGAAAACATCAGTGATAAAAATATTTAGAAACGATGGAACAATTTTTGGAGAGAATTAAATAAATCCACTTAGGGGGAGGGGGATTCAGAGGCAATGGTGTGTAAGTACTAAAGTGTTTGAAACTAAAATATTTGTATTAAAGTGCATAACAAGTACCAGTCTGTTTGTATTGAAAGAAATGAAAGATCTTCACTTGATCTGTGTTTGTTTTGATAGTTTTAATAATAAAAAATCAATACGTTATTGAAGAATTGGATTTTCCAATCAACTTTTTTCTCAGTAAGCTTATTATTGGCATTTGACATTTGAAGAAGAGCTGAAATACATTTTGCAACAAATGCCAAATATTATAAATGATTTAAAATCTACTTTAAGGCTTAGATTTGACTAAAAATTTTATTTCCAATTTCTAAAATTAAAACAAGAGTTAAAGAATAAAAAAATTTGAAAACTAAGTACAATAACTAAAAATAAAAATAAAACAATAATAAAACATAAACCAATAATAAATTATTGCAAAAATAAACTACAATAATAACAAAAATAAAAATAAACAAAAGAAAAACAAAGCAAAAATAAGTGAAATAAGATCAAATAAAAATAAAATAAAAAGTAAATCAAAGGAAAATAAATAAAATTACCTAAAATTATAAAAAAAATAAGCAATGTAAAAATAAAACAAAATAAGATATTTTAAAAAAGATAGTTAATTTAAAACCAAATTAAAGAAGGTAAAAAATAAAAACAAAAAGTAAAGCAATTCAAAATAAAGTAAGTTAAAAATGAAATATTAAAAAAATAGCAAAAATCTTTAAAAAAAAAAATTAAATTAAATAAATCAAGAATAAAAATGCCCAAAAAAAGCATCAAATAATTTTAAATTAAAAAAAGTAAAAAGAAGAAAATACAAAAATAGAATGAAAGAAAATGAAAAATGCAAAAAATTAAAACAAAACAAAATAAAATGAAAAAATGAAAATGAAAAAAAAGAGTAAAACAAAAAATAAAGTAAAAAAATAAAAATGATAAAAAGAGTAAAACATTGCAAAAAATAAAATAATAAAATCAGATGAAAAAGCAAATGAAGCAAAGAATAAAGCAAAGAACATTTTTCCGTAATAAGCTCGTTTATGCTTGCAATAAAATAACATTAATTATTCGACCAGGTGCTCTTTCCTTTGTTTATTTCAGCCCTTAAATTAATACCACTCATTATTTTACACCATTAACATATATATATATATATATATATATATATATATATATATATATATATATATATATAAGCGGAGGAAAAGAGAGGAGAAAAGAGAGAGAAAGGTGGAAAGGAGGAAGGAGGAGGAGAGGGAGGAGGAGAGGAGAGAGAGAGAAGGAATTAACAGAAGGACATGGAATGGAATGAATATAGTTATGTTTATCTAAGCTCATCTAAAGTTAATAAAGTTTAGCTAGGGGCTCTACTTAAGTCTAGTTAAGATTAACCCCAATTATTGGTAAGTTTAGCTTAATTCCTATCAAGGTCAGGTGGAAACTACATCCAGAAAACATTTTAATTTAACTTCTTATTTTAAACTTTGGATATTTACTTTAAATTTATATTCTTAATGAAATAGATAAGCGTTTATATATATATATATATATATATATATATATATATATATATATATATATATATATATATATATATATATATATATATATATATTTATATTTATATATATATATATATAGCGATTATATATATATATATATATATATATATATATATATATAAATTCCTTTATAATGAGAGGTGTGTGATTGGCTTCTGGATAATCTATTTCAGGTTAGGATTCCTATTCCTTTTCCGATTCCCAATCTAATTCCTGCTTTGATTCAATTTCCGATTCCAATTCTGAAATTTAATATTCCAACACTAGGATCTGATTGAGGGTTCTGATATTCCAATTCTGGGATCAAATTCCTATTGCGATTCCGGAATTCGATTCCTATTCCGTAACTAAGTTCTGATTCCTATTCCATTTCTACAATTCTACTTTTTAAGTAGGGTGGTAATGAAAATGTTCCTTCATTAACCTTTAGCGTTTGCTGCAGCTAAGATGAAACAAAGTCCATAAGAAAGAACTCGCTCAATCATTTCCAAATCTACAATAAATTTAAGATAAGGTTTCTCCAAAGCATATATGACTTAAAATTAATAATTTATAATATAATAAAAGATTATTTGAAGAGAAATAAAAACAATTTAGATTGTGCCAGAGTACTGATGTGTAAGTGATACAGTGTAAGTGACAAATTTGTAACAAAAATTATGCATAGTAGTCTGATGGGTGCGGAAAACATCAGTGATTAAAATATTTAGAAGCGATGGAAATTTTTTGGAGAGAATTAAATAAATCCACTTAGGGGGGGGATTCAGAGGTAATGGTGTGAAAGTAATAAAGTGTTTGAAACTAAAATATTTGTAGAAAGTGCAAAAGTGCATAACAAGTACCAGTCTGTTTGTATTGAAAGAAATGAAAGATCTTCACTTGATCTGTGTTTGTTTTGATAGTATTAAATTTTTCAAGGAGATTTACTAAATTTTATTTCCAATTTCTAAAATTAAAACAAGAGTTAGGGAATAAAAAATATTGAAAACTAAATACAATAACCAAAAATAAGATAAAACAATAATAAAACTTAGACCAATAATAAATTAATGCAAAAATAAAGTACAATAATAAAAAAAAAAAAAAAAAACAAAAGAAAAACAATAAGGGAAATAAGATAAAATAAAAAATAAAAAAATAAAGTTATTATAAACAATTAATTATAAAAAAAAATAAGCAATTTAAAATTAAACAAAATAAAATTAAAACGAATATAAAAATAAAATAAATTAAAGAAGATAAAAAATAAAACAAAAAGTAAAACCATTGAAAATAAAATTTGATAAAATTGGAAACATAAAAAATAGCAAATTTTAAAACGGAAGTGCTAATCGTCAAATCAGACGCAGGGCGGTGATCAATGAACGAATGAAGTAGTAAAAAGAAGAAAAGATGACTCAGTAAAAGGAAAGAAAATGGAAATGAAAGAATAAAATTGAAATGGAATGGAATGAAGATGAAAGAAAATAAAAGAATAAAGCAAAGAACATTTTTCCGTAATAAGCGCGTTTATGCTTGCAATAAAATAACATTAATTATTCGACCAGGTGCTCTTTCCTTTGTTTATTTCAGCCCTTAAATTAATACCACTCATTGTTTTACACAGAACTCATTAACATATATATATATATATATATATATATATATATATATATATATATATATATATATATATATAGTGAGAGCAGAGAGAAAGAGAAAGAGGAGAGAGGAGAGAGAGAAAGAGAGAGAGAGAGATGGTGGAATTGATTGCAAAGGATGGATGGAATGGATGGATGGATGGAATAAGGAAGAAAAGAGAGAGAGAGAGAGGGAGTGGAGGGAATGGAAGGACATTCGACATTCCCTGACTTCCAGATCTTGACCTCCGTTTGCGAACTTCTCTGACTGTCCCTAACGAGAGCCAGTCTGGTTGTGGTCCACTTTATTCATCATGGTTTCTTGTTAACCCACGCTCTCACTGTCTTGCTTTCACTTCTTTCTCGTCTCCACCACTTCGTCCTCAATATTATCTTATCTCCGCTGTTCAATTCTACTTCTGTTATGTTCATGTTCCCCGCCCAATACAACAGCATCGGCGTCACTCCTTTATTTGCTCTTCACCTCTTTATTCATATTTATTTTATAATGTTCTAAGTCCCAACATACGTTCCTAATCCTACCTGTAATTTCCCTTGCACTCCCTCTCTTCAAGTGCTTTTCCCTAGATATTTATATCTATCCACATTTCTTTAATCTTTTCTGCCCAATTCTCCACTATCAACCCTCCTCCCATCCCTGCTTTCTACTGTACCATTGTTTCTGTTTCTCCACATTCATATTCAACCCTGTTTCTCTCAACTTTTCTGCAAAACACAGCACCATTTGCTTTAACCTCTCACATCTCCACTCCAAATCATCTGCATATGCTATGATTCTCCGTCAATCTCTCCTAAACCCTCTTTTACACCTTTTATGACTGTGTCCAAATACGCTTAAAACAGTATCAGCACAGCACACTACTCCGTCTTACCCCAGTTTTACCCTAACCATTGCTTTATATCCTGTTCTTAATTTTACTGTGCTGGTCACATTGTAATTCTTAATTGCCTTTTATCAGTGTGCCTCAACCAATCCTCCAGAACTCTCCCACAGCTTCTTTTCTAAGTACAGAAATCAGTGCCTGCTATAAGGATATATGCCTTCTCTCTTATTGTATTCCCATGTCTTTTCCTATCTTAAATGCAAGCATGGTAGGTAGTAATTTCTACCACCTCTTGTACTATACTGCCTTTTCACCATAATCTGTAGGCCTATTTTTTATCTTAATTTTCTCCACATTTTCATATAACTGCCATGTATCCTATTTGTGATCTCCCAGAATTTCCCGCGTCCCTCTTGCTACCTTTTAAATGGGAACCACACCTTCCCAACCTTCTGGCACTCCTCTACTCTCCACCCAACAGGTGTTCAGAAATCTCAGCTTGGCTTTCAGCCCCTCCTCCTCCCTCTCAGCAACTCCAAGATATCCATCCTCACCAGGAGTTTTTCAGCTCTTTCATTTCCCAAGAAGTTGCCAACCTTCCTCTTGACCCAGATCCTCTTCGTTTTCCTCCTCCTCCTCTCTCTCATCTTCCTCTTCCGACTGCACTTCCACAATCCCATCAAAATAATTTTCTATCCACTCTTGTTTTTTTTTCTCCGGGCTTACCAATTTTATTTTTGTCTTGATATTACATACTCTACTCTCCGCTCCTCCATACGTTCTAGCCAATCTAAAAATCTTCTTGCTTCTCATCATCTGACAGTTCCTTTGCTACTTCGTCAGCCTCCCATTTCTGTGTTCTCCTATTCACCTCCGCTTCATTTCCTATTTCCAATGCACACGGCTTCCTAGCTTATGATTTCATATATATATATATATATATATATATATATATATATATATATATATATATATATATATATATATATATATATATATATAGAGGAGAGAGGAGGAATATATATATAAATACTGAAAATGAATTAAAATTATAATTATTCTATAAACTCCCATGATAAAGATGGATAAATTAATGGGACATGAATGGAAATATTTAAAGATGGAGTGGATGGATGGACAGGGATGGATGGTGGAGGGAATGGATGGAGGAAGGAAGTTCAAGAGAGAGAAAGATATATATATATATATATATATATATATATATATATGAAGGTATGTTGAAAAAAATAGAGAGAGAAAAATAAAGAAATAAAGAGAGTAAAGAAGGAGGGATAAAGAGAAGACAAACTAACTATCTAGCTGAGTCTAACTAAGCCTACCCTAAGTCGAGGTAAGTTTCTTTGCCCCTTTACTTGGTTACCAAAGTCTAAATAAGTTTAGTTAAAGTTAGTTAGGACTACCTAAGTTTAGGCAAGTCTAATTAGGTCTAACTAAGAATACCTTAGTCTAGGTAAGTCTATTTAACCCTAGCTAAGACTATATAAATTTAAGTAAGTCTATTTAATTCTAACTAAGACTACCTAGGTTTATCCAAGTTTGATTACGTCTAACTAGGACTAACAAAGCCTATATAAGAGTGATTATTTTTAACTTATGCTATCTAAGTCTAGGTAAGTCTAGTTAAGTTAACTAAATCTACCTAAGACTACTAAAGTTTGGTAAGTCTAGTTAAATCTAGCTTACACTACGTAAGTTTAGGTAAGTTTAATTAAGTCAAGCTAACGCTTAGCTTAGTCTAGGTAAGTATATTTAATTCTAGCTAAGGGTACCAAAATCTAAGTAACTTTAATTTAGCTTACCTAAGATTACCCAAATATTGGTAAATCTAGTTAAATATAGCTAAGACTAGCTAAATCCAGTAAGTATATTTATGTCTGTAAGACTACCTAGGTCTAGGTAATTTTAGATAAGTCTACCTAAATCTAGGTAAAATCTAATTAAAGCCTAGCTTAGACTACATAAGTTTAGATAACTCTAGCTATTTCTAGCCAAGGCTACTTAAATCTGGGTAAATTTAGTTAAGCCTATTTAAGACTACTTAAGTCTAGGTAAGTCTAGTTAAGTGTAGCTAAGACTACCTAAGTCGGAGTAAGTCATGGTAGTATAACAAGGTCAGTTGTGAAAACGAAAAAGGAAATCCATAACTTTTATTATATTAAAACTTCTACAGCATTAATTTTAAGATTTCCTACTCTAAATTTAATAGTAGAGCGATCACACGCACACGCACACGCACACGCACACGCACACGCACACGCACACGCAAATATATATATTATATATATAATAGATATTAGTATATTTATACTATATATAATATTATAAAATATAGCTATACTATATAATATATTATAGATTATTATAACATATATACTATATATATAATAAATAATGATATACTAACTACATAGATACTACATATAGAAATAATTATATCTATCCAAAATAATATATATACGTATAGTATATATATAATATATACTATATATAATACTTATATATATAGGCATATCTATATAGCTATAGGGCCTATATAAATATAATATGAATAATATATATAGTCTATACATGTTGTATACTATAGTTAAGATACGTATATAATATATATATATATACATAATCATACATATATATACTATTTATCAACTCATACCTGTAAATATGTTATAGGCAGTATGATCACAGTTTTTCATTGTAGATGGTGATAATTTTAGGTTTTCGCAGGAAAGAGCAACACTAAAGACGCCTCCAACATAGACATCTTAATTCAAAAATTACAAGAACGGTTTCGGAAACGAATGCACTCAACTGATTTCCATCCTGTCAGGGGAAATCAACTAGAGAACCGTAAAATAAACAAGCATAATAGAAAATCGAAAATGTCTTTATTCAAATTTCAAAATAAGACATTTTTCGATATTTAATTAATAAATAAAAACTTCATCAAACATTCGTAACATACCAAACTAGATTAATTTAGTTTCCCTAGTTGATGATACCTTACATAATAGTAAGAATTATAAAATTCAAAAACATAAGTAATATATAAACGCCTTAAAAAACAAAATACCGGAGAGATAACTAAAAAAAATTTAATTTAAAATACAAACAAGCACTATACAAAGATTATTTTTCAAGGAACACGGAGAGCAACCTAACGTTACCGAGATTGTACCAGATATTTAGGGCTTCTCCTGTTCAACCTAATAAATGATCAGTCTAAGGGAGAGAATGTCTAACGTTACAAGATCAACGTTTCAAGAAAGGAACTCGTCGGTCAATAACAGTTGCAGCTTTAAATAGAAAGACAGAATACAGGTAGTTTGAAGAAAGGGTTTGAACGTATTATGAACAGATATAAGTGTTTTCTAAAATATGCCAAGTTGGTTATGTGAAATTGAAGGCTAATAGGCAATGTTTAATAATATTAAAACTTCGTTACTACGTTAAAGTAATCTGTGGAGAACTAAAGAATAGGATATTAATTCTCTGATGAAGAGAGAAAGCTGTAGTAAGAAACTCACACCAAGCCTTTATCCGTACGGGTGCGGATGAAATACCTTTGTGACTCATCCGAAATCGCGTCACAAAAAAATTGGCCAAGATGTCTTGTTCAATATAAACAGCATCGCAGTTGTCATCAATGAAAATTTATAAGATGCTTAGAGAATACGAATATTATACAGAAAGATTGTCTGCGTCTTAGGTTACAAAAGAAGAAATTTTAGTTGTAGCCGTGCAATACCAGTTTATATACTCAACTGCAGGAAGACAGGTCTCGCAATAAAAGAGAACTCCACTCTTGTACGTATGCTTTATAAAAATGTTCGTAAAACGTTAATTGGACTTATAAAGTGCCAGTAGGCAGCCGATTTGCTCGGAAAGGGTCGAGTCAATTATAAGACAACAAGTCTGAAAATTGCTCAGTATATTTGTAGAAAGTTAATTTAGCCTAGCGATATTAGCATTACTTTTTAAAAAAAATGTTTATGAGAGAAGATTGAACTCATTATGTAGCCTTAAGGTCGAAAGTGGAGCAAAGGTGATAACCTCTGTAGTGGTTAAGGTTTTAAATGCTATTGCAAATTTATCAAATAGAAAAGAGCATCATTGGCTGCAATAGAAAGTTATCATCTCAAATCCTCCTAGAAAAAGGTTTTCTAATAATCAGAGTTATACAACGCTGTACAAGTAAAATTGGATTTTCGATCCTTACATATTAAACAGGTCCAAAAGATGGCGCGAGTAGTACCCATTAATATGGATGTAATTGGGTTATTTAAGTAGTCAACAAAATAAATATAAACTTTGGTCCTTTATTTGGAGAAAAGTAAAAAAGAGTAGTCATCCATTGAATCTTCTTACATAGTGCGATTGTGGTTTAATAAGGAGAGCAAGTAATTAGTGAGTGAATCTTTTTCAAAAAAACTTAGAGTAGGAGTTTTGCCGAGTATAGCACCCGAGCGAAAAGGGGTAGTTTCTTTTTTCAATACGGATAAAGCTTATGGTTTTATTACAGATTCTAAATCAGGAGAGAATATATTTGTGACAGCAATCAATTAGTAGCGAGCCCATAAAAGAAAAGACTACCCATAAAAGAAAAGGCATCGAGCGATTGAAAAAGAAAAAGACACTAACAGGAAACCTTCTTAACAGCACATTTAACAAATGCCGATGATAGACTGGCAAATTGAATTTAAACTTTTTCTGAGCAATTTATAGGTAGAGATTGCTAAAAAATGCGTGGTAAAAGGCTCGACTGAGAATCAGTGGCGACTTTTCAGGCAATACAATTAAGGATCTTTAAAATTTGGCTAGAAAGGACCCTGCATTATTTGCTGATACAATCATATATTAACGTTTATCTATCTAACAGATTTGTCAACGCTGCAGAGAAAGTCCCACTTTAGTTTAGGTTTAAACTTCTGTTTGCCAGTTTATATGCAGCATATTTATCAAGTAATTTTAGTGCTCTTGGCACGGAGACGTAATTCAATCCTGCTGAAAAGACTACGAACCTCTATAATTCAGGATCATGGAGGCAGCTTAGCTTCTAAGCTAAAACTCCTCGAACTTATAAATTCTATTTTAAGTGTAAAACGCTTCTAAAAGAAACCTCTCCAATAGCCTTAAATCACGAAAAGCCGACATTGGCGTCTATACTTAAGTCCCACTCCTAATCAATGACTACGTCTCGTAATTACTTTGCTGAACCGGAACCAAAGGTCTTGGCTTATGTCCTATTGAGATAGGGATAGAATTATACGTCATTCAAAGTACGTTCAAATATTCATTGTCCGGGACATACCTACTAAAATTAAATCCCAACATTTTAAATATGTACCGCTTTGAGCATGTCACTCAAACTCCTCGGTGCAAGAAAATTTAATCCGTTACTTTTGCGTAAAACTTTTAAAAACCGATCAAATAAGCAAAACAGTGCTTAACGAAATTTACTCCCCTCAACTGCTGTTACGGGCACCCTAACAATATCACAACAGTAAAAATGTTTTAGTATGACCAATTTTAGCAGCTTTTAATACCTCATAACATATCTAAATTAGGCCAAATCAATTCTAGCGCTCCACTCTTAACTTCCATTTGCCAAGTGACGATTTCATAGGTAAAAAACCTTACTTACAACTTATAGAAAAACTGGTACTAAAACATTTGCATCGTGGAATAACTATTATATACGAGGCTTTTGCACACCTGAAGTCCATTATACACAAACTATCCCTCGATAAGGTGATGCTGATAGAAGTCCTCGCTTAACGATAATCTCTTCAACAGAAAGCTACCTTATTATTCGGGTCTATTAATAACATCCGAATTTAAAACTTTGCTCACACTGGCTTTCAAAGCAAAGACCTTTTTTTCTTTTTCACATGATACCTTATTTCATCATCATAGCTCAGATTCTACTGGCACATGACGGGGCTACCCCCCTAGATGCTACACGAACTGCGCAAACTCAAACCTAATCATTTTTGAAACAAGATTTGGCTTACAAAACTTGTCCCCCCCTCATTATAACATAACCATCCAACTATAAGAGAATTCACGTGGATGATACCTTTTTACTTTTTAAAAAAAATAAAGACAAAGTCTATTTATATATTGACTTGCAGCTACTTAATATGAACCATTTAAATAATATGCATCAATTTTACCAAAGAGATAGGATGGCAATTGATTTGCATTTACTGTTGCCATTTTTGGACCTGTAATTAAAAAACTCAATCCAGAATTTACCGTAAACAGCAATTTACGGAACAAGAAACAACCTTTTCACGTGTGAAGACTGGACTTCTTACAGCCAGTTGTCCCTTTTATTTACTCAAATGCGCGAGTAGTATTGAAACCAATTTTATTAATATACAGAAGTTATCACCTTAGCTCCACTTTCGACCTTACGCACTAATGAGTGGTCAATTTTTCTAATAGGAATTTTAATTTACAAAGTAATAATTACTCTTCTACTAAGTTAAATTTACAAGAATATAGTAACCATGATTTTCTGATTCTTTTCGTCTCTAAAGCTAATTCCTCCGGAGCTTAAGTACACGTACCCCTAAATGCCCAATCCTAACTATTCCATGCTTAACTACCGTTTTAAGAACGATCAATTTTTATACAACAGACGTACAGTAACAGAGTCGACCCATTTCCCATTTCTGCGAGGACGGTGTAAATCCTTCATTTGCAGTAATTAATCTACGGTATTTCACGACTAACACGAAAGCAATATACTTCCTTTTTGTAACCTTACAAGAGTACAGACAGTCCGGTGGATATTCTCTATTCCGATTGCTGTCCTATCATTTATAGAAATTTTCAGCTGGTGACAGCTGCTATAGTCCTCCTTATGCATTGGCAAGTACTTGTGCTTCCAATTTTTTTGATCGCAGGACACATGAATCACCAGAGGGTCGTCTCGCTCCGCTCCAAAAGCCTTCGGTGTGAGCTTTCACACAGCTTTTCTCTCCATCAGAGATCATTCTCCATAACTTTTTAGGACCACAACTTTAACTCTAATAAATTTTTTATGATATACTAACACAAACACATTCCCTTAAGCCACTTAGTCAGTACTTTCTACAGAAACACCTATCGTTCACAATATTACTAAACCATCTCTCTAAATAGTGCGAATCTCGCTTCCTTTTACCAGCATGCAAACTGTTATTGACCGATACACACCTTGTGAAAGCGTGAATTTTGTAAACTCTACAATTTCTCCTTAAGATACCGTTTGTTTACGTAAAAAAGATTCTATAACGCCGACCAAGGTTCATTGCATCATTCCAGTGTTCCTGAAAATGTACTTCCTTGTGCAATCCCTGATATTATAAAATTAACTTATTCGTTAGTGTTGAGCCCCTATGATAAATTGATCCGATTAAATGAAAATTTATACAATTGGCTTTATGCTTTTACCTTTCTACGAAATTCTTCATATATATACTGGAAACGACGTCCGAGCCCAGAAGATATCTAGCAATTAAAATCTAGTTTAATAGGTCAAATGCGTGACGATGTTTATGAGTTTTACACTGTTACTATTTATTTCAATAACCGTTCTTGTCTAGGATTTTAGTACTTTGCTAGGATTGTTACACTTGTTTCGACTTTTTATTTATGCATTTGATATTATAATTCTAGTTATTTCCACCTGAAGATGGACCAACAGTATAGTTTTCCGGAAATGCGTTTTTCTGTAATTTCATGAGTAGAAGAATGTCTAGTGGAGCGGCTCTAGAATCTTGGCTTTTCCGTTTAAACTGATATATATATATATATATATATACTATACTATGACTTTTTCTGCTTATATACTATACTATCCTACATATATACGTTTTAAGGATATATTCCATTATTACTCAAACCAATTGGCATATACCATCATTTCATTAGCATCCATTATACTTCATCAATCAGATGGTATGTTTCCTATATAGCTTCTACTCTTTGACTGATGAATATGAAAAAAAATCAAACCAAAGAATTCACTGTTTTTAACATATGTCTATATAAACCTTAAAGGTCTAACTAACATTCTGGGCAGGAAAAATTTGATTATAAAGCATCAAAGGAAAAGCGATTATGTTTTTAACATTATATATATACTATATAGCTATATATATAATATACCTATATACTAAGTATATAGTATATATATATACTTATATACTAAATATACTATACTAATATATATATAGGTAATATATGACTACTATATATTAATATTAATTACTATATAACGGAGATAAATATTATACGTTACTATATATACTTATATAATACAGTTATATTATATATATATATATACATAATAGTAATATTATAAATACTAATATACTATATAATATATAATAATAGATAATTACGTAATATGAATATGATTCAGCAAGTATATATTGACTATATCGATATATATATTTATATATATAAGATGATATATATATATAATAGTAAATATAGTTTATATAATATATATAGTATATATTATATATCATATTATAGTATATATTATATTATATATATATGAATTATAATATATATCATATATATATATATATATTATATATAATATATACATATATATATATATATAATAATATATATATATAATATATATATATATATATAATATAATATAGCTATAATATAATATATACGACCTGTTATGTTTTAAGACTTGTCTTTGAGTTGATTTTTTTTTTTTTTTAATCATATTCTAGTGTGCATGATTGCTCTAAACAGTCGAATTTTAAGGGGTGGTACAGGACATGATCAAAATAATATGCAGGACCAGGTTACGTTTACGGAATCCTGTTCATGTTTTAACATTTTTTTTTTTTTTTTTGTAACATAAAAGAGTATTACCCAAGGGTAAACCGCAAAGATGGCAAGGGAGTCGGGTCTCTCGGACCTTTCCGCGACGGAACGAGCAGGTAGGACTGATTCCCTCCCCATCACGGGGAGGGTCTCCGGAACCCCCGCTCTTATTTATTTGGGGTGTCGTCGCGGGTGTTCCTCCGCCCTCCCCTAACGGGGTATTTGGAAAGACGCTTCTCCCCCTCTTGTCCCCGTCCGGCTCGAGCCCCCTAATTTTTTTTTTTTTTTTTTTTTTCAATTTTTTTTTTTTTATTTTTTTTTTTACATTTTGTAATAGACTTTACACGCGCCATGAGTTCCAAAGTAGTGGAAATTTGGTTTTTCTGGTAAGTGTATTGTACTTTTCGAGATATTTCATATATTGAAAAAAAAACAATATATTTTTTTTGTTATTTTGTTTTTTACATTTTTGTAATAAAATTTTTTACGCGCTGATTTCAAATATGTAAATTGGTATTTTTCTGTAAGTCGTCGTACTGGACGATAATTTATTCATTCTTTTATCTAAAATTTTCATCTCGATCTTCTATAATGTGCAATTATTTACACATAAATTATATTAAATATTTATCTTCTCGGTAACCCTTGCCACAACAAGCGGTCTGCTCAACGCAAAGATGTCATTTGTTACCAGATATCACTATAGCTAGCAATATGTTAAAAAAAAACGAAAAAAAAAAATCAAAAACTGACGGAGTTCCCTTAAAAACATAACAGGGCCTATATAATATATAATACTATTATATATGATTCTACTATATAATATATAATATATATATATATAATATAATATACTAATATATATATATCATATATTATATAATTAAAATTCATAAATTACTATATATACAGTAAGTACTATATGAAGTTCTATGGTACTTATTTATAATTCGAGAATTTGATGCACTTGTCATGAATAAGTTTTTTACGTACTTCTATATTTATTTTATATAAAGCACCCAATAGCTCAGTAGATTTAGAGCACTTGGCTCCAAACAAATGCTTAGACATGTTCTCCACAGTCCGGTTCGCACATGTCGGAGTGGGAGAACTTGTGAGCTATTTCTACCCTTGGTCTTGAGCCTTCGTGACTAGCCTCGGATGGTTAAGCGTTTTTACACCCATCTCCTTGATTAGCGGCTCTGCCCGTTGAGTGACTGGTGTTTATCGTCCTGTAACATATATATATATACTAGTAAGATATTTAAACTCACAGCCGGGATTTCCTATATTCCTAGTATATATACAGAGTAATAAGGTATCTTGTAACAATAGTATATATTTATACTATATTAATACTATATATATACTAATACATATAATTAATATTATACTAATAGTATATCATGATAATACGTATATATAAATAGGTGAAATAGCGTTAGTTATATCCTTATATCATATATTATAGCTAGATATACGACGATAGCGGGGCGTATTATATTTCGATATATTTATATATATAGTATTATTAATTATTAATATATATATAATATATATTATATATATTAGCTTATTCTTTGCGTTATCCTTGGTGTTTGGAATTAGTATGTACAAAAATCAAAATATTTCAAAAACTCCTGGACAGGTTTTGATTCTGCGTTTCAGGTGGCCGACACTTTCTTATGATGTGATTTCGATTTCGGTTTCAATTCAAACTTTGACACCTGGATCGATTCTGGTTCAATTCCATAAGTTTGCGGATTCTGTGATTTCTGGGGTCTGTAACACAACGTGATACAAGTCTTTCAATTGTGACCATGACTATGTAATTTTTTTCCCTGTACCTACAAATGCCCGCTCTCAGTAAGCACCAACTTTTTCTGCGATGCGGATATGCTTTGTCAGCTACATGTCAAGTAGATTATACACAGTTCAGATCCAATAATTACATGCTTTGGTAACATCTCTCTGACATAAATTCAGTT
>JABUQX010137705.1:27500-28531 GCA_015478945.1 Trachelipus rathkii | reverse complement strand
GTTGTACTTCGTTCAGTTTTCCTCAATTTGGGTGTTTAACCGTTTCCGCGTTGTAATATTGACGCTTTTGGCGTTTTCGTGCGCCTAAATTACATCGTTATGCATATCTCAAAAAACTAACCAAAAAAGTAATCATATTTTCATCAAACCGTTTTTATGTATGTAATGGGGTGGTTGAAAAGATAATAAATTGTAATGTCAGAAACTCACTCTTCTAGCAGATAAGCAATTTCATGGCCAGGCCCCCGACATGCAACCGTACTTTAAGATTCTGACCTCTATCGTATCAAATATCGGGCCTCTGTCGAATGAGTTATCGGCCTGTGCAATATTGCAATGCAATTTTATACTTAAAACTCACCAACGTATCTCCCTGAAGGTCCTTCAAGTGAAACAACAGCGGGTTCTTTGTTTTATATGAGAACCGGCCAGTCAATAATACTCGTTATCAGTGAATTTACCTGTTACTATGATCAATATTTTGATTATGAAATCAGTGTCTTTGAGACCTAAAGTAATAGTTATCTGAATATTTAAATAAATAAGAAAGCAAACTACCTTTGGAAACACACAAGAAAACCACTGGGATAACTTTAAAAATACTTTAATAAAAATAATATATGTACTGCTTTATACAGAATAAAGTCTTACTCATCCATGAACATATAATTAGATGTCCGTAGATATCCACTTACATGCGCACCGCATGGGTAACACTACAGTACCAAATATTAATATTATTTTATGCTTTAAAATAATTCTTGCAATATAAATCAACGACCATATATATATACATGCAATATGTATATTTATATGTGCATCAATATATATATATGCAAACAACTGTTACCTTACAACAAAATATTCTAACCTTAAATTCATACAAATCTTTGTCCATATATATTTATATATAAAAAATACATAAATATCGATGTGCAAAAATATGTATAAATAAATTAAAATATAATAACAAAAATGTATAGACTGATCGATACGAAAGGTAATCTTAAACTTTTACTTGAAAATTATTT
>JABUQX010137705.1:0-22500 GCA_015478945.1 Trachelipus rathkii | reverse complement strand
AATAATAATAATAATAATATGTAATAATAATATATCTATATTATAATAATAATATGTATATATATGTATAATAATAATAATAATAATAATATATATAACAATAATATAATAATAATAACTATATATATATATATGTGCTTGAACATACACATACACTATGACACTTATACACACATTCGCTTATACATATACACTATGACACTTATAAGCACTTTCCTCTCCATAGACACCTACAGTAGCCCTTATATGCTTACCTCCTCTGTAGACACTTTCACACATACCACTCTGACCTTATAAGCGCTTATAGCCTTACTTACTCACACACACAGATACACTTACTCTTACAATTGATGCCTCAACTTTGATGCCTCAGCATTGATGCCTCAGCATTGATGCCTCAACTTTGATGGATTGATGACTCATCATAGAACAGAGTTAATATTAATGTCTTCCCCTAGATCATAAGCTCCACCCACCAGGGCTGGCGTGCGCCCTCCGCGCAAGACAGCCAACCAGCCCTTGTTCCCGCCGCCGCGTTGCCCGCAGGCGCAATGTTCCACGTTCCCGCCCACCGCGAGCGCCCGCGAACTAATATTTCGCATTCCCGCCCGCCGCGTGTGCCCGCAGGCGCAATATTCCCGCGCGAATGAAAAATATATATACTACGAGTCATTCATTTTTATTTCATACTTAAACATTTTTATTAAAAACATTTTCGCGAACCTAAAACTGTAACTCATTACAGACCTATTGGCTTCCCTTTTATATAATTTATTAACATTATTTTTCTTTTATGTTTTACTTAATACTTTTTAATTTATAAATTTTAATTAATAATTAACAGAAAAAGCCAAAGTGGCTGATATATAATCATTTTATTTTACAACATTACGAAATTTTACTAAAAACATATACTTTACAGACCTTAAAGCAGTAAATCAGTAAATCAATAGAGGTGTTACATAGCATCAAAGGGATTAGTATGCTTTTGTTTTACTGCTTTACTGCTTTAACTCATGTTTTACTGCTTTAACTCATATGTTTTACTGCTTTAACTCATATATTTATTAACATTACATACCTTAAAGTAGTAAATCAGTAAATCAATAGAGAAGACATTTTATAGCATCAAAGTTAGATGTAGCTTTTGTTTCTGCTTTATAGCTTTGCTCATGTTTCTTCTTTAACTCATATGTTTTTACTGCTTTAACTCATATATTTATTAACATTACATACCTTAAAGCAGCAAATCAGTAAATCAATAGAGGTGTTACCCTGCAACAAGGAGTTAGTATGCTTTTGTTTACTGCTTTACTAGGCTTTGGCACTCATGTTTACTGCTTTTTAACTCATGTTTTACCTTTCAACTCATATGTTTATAGCTTTAATCATGTTTTACTGCTTTAACTCATGTTTTACTGCTTTAACTCATATGTTTAACTGCTTTAACTCATATATTTTACTGCTTTAACTCATATATTTATTTTTTTATTAACATTATGTTTTTTATTTTGCTTTAATACTTTTTATTTATTTTATTATTATTTTTATTTATTTTATTATTATTTTTATTATTTTATTATTTTATTTTTATTTTTATTATTATACTTAGTGTTATTTACTTCATGCCTATTGTTATTATTATTTAGAACACACACACACACACACACACACACACACACACACACACACACGCACTCACTTACACATATAACGTATAATTTATTAAAACATTTTATTTTTATTTTCTTATCATACTTAGTGTTATTTACTTCATGCCTATTGTTATTATTATTTAGAGACACCACCTACAACACACACACTCACCCCACACACATAACATTATAATTTATTAAAGTATTTTATGTTTTAGTAATACAATACATTATATTACTCATTCAAATATAACTAAATTATTTCAAAGTTTCTTAAAACTTCTATAATAAATCAATCATTATCTTTGAACAAAGAATTTATTAACTGTTAATACTTTTGTTTATAAATTTACAACTATCAAGTTTTAAAATAATTTTTTACTAAATTTTGCTGAAATTTGTAAACATATATTTTAAACCTTAGCAGAAAACAGTAAATCAGTAAATCAGTAAGACCAGCCCCTAGCACCACTCTACACCAAGCTATGCCACGTTTTGTTCTATTGACTTACTGTTTTACATCATCTTTAGTCATGTAATAAGTATAAAAATAACAAAATAAGTTCTTCTCTGTTAACATAACATGTATTTTATTAAAATCATTCTAGGTTTTTATTTAAAAATAACAATTATTACTTACATTTATATTATTCGCTCGATGTTAACTAAAAATATTTCAAAGTTTTTAAATAATTCGGATTTTCTTTATTATTATTATGCACATTGACAATCCAACACGAGAAACACAACAACCCACCACTCCTTACAGATACGAAACTGACCTCTCTCTCTGTAAAATGTGTTGAAATAACACTTTAGGCCTAAATTTAGGATAAGCCTTTTTGTACCCGGGGCGATTTAGGCCTAATACCAGGTCAAAATATATTTCAAACTGACCTTTTTCTGTAAAATGTGGTGCAATAACTACGTTAGGCCTAAATTTAGGCCTAAATTTAGGATAATCCTTTTTGTACCCGGGCTGATTTAAGCCTAATACCAGGTCAAAAGGTAATTCCAGTATAGACAAGAATCGAGAATCAATGTTATTGTATTTTATAAATAAATTTCAAACTGAAACATGCTGGATCGGTGAGATCCTTTAAGCAGGTAAGAAGGAAATGCCTTTCTTGTGAGTGGTCGGAGTAAGCCTTATCTCTATATGACCTCGTATGTGATTGGTCGAGAATTATTTTATCGTCTTTTTGGTTTTAAGGTATGTAAAAACATGTTTTTTCATATCCTGAGCCTTACCTGTGACTGGATGAAAATTAACTTAGTTCTTTAAACTTGTATTTGAGCAGGTGTGTTTTATTATCTTTTAGACCCAAACTCATTTTAAAATCATAGTCATTTTAGCTGTTAAGCGGTGCACAAGTTATCTGATTTGTATTAAAGTGTTTTATTTTTACAATTGTATATCATATTTATAATAAATACTTACGTTGAGGAATAATTATTAATTCACTAGAAGAGATAATAATTAATTCACTAAATTTATAATAGATACGTGAAGCAAACGCAGAGTATACCAAGCACGACCCGGGACGAACAATACGCATGGGCCCGCCGGCGGCAATATTACTATGATCGCTGAAAATATTTTCTTTATGATATACCGTTGTAAACTTTCATTACATCATTTTTGTATTTTCAAATATACCGTTTCCTATATTATGAATCGTTCATTTTATTTCTTACTTGAACATTTTTAATTTTATTTATAGAAAATACCATTTCACTGGTAAAGTTTCTTGAAAAGCATTTAGTTTTGAAAAGAACATTTTGTTTTGTAGAAAAACAGTTTGTTTTATTTATCCTAAAGTTATAATTCCTTGAGGGAAATAGAACAAATAGTCCGGCTGTGACGCAGGCCATGTTCCTCTTTGTGGTATGCCTTTAAGATCTTATTACTTTAAGGAATGTAAAACAAGTTTTATACCTTAAAGCTACACCTACATAGGACATAGAGTTAATGTATAGAAGTTTGCCACATACCGCTGCATATAGGTATGTGTCTTTACGGTTTTATTCTTCTCTATGTATAAGTTATGAAAAAAAGTTGTTTATTCTAAAATATTATTACATAATTACAATCTCAGTTAAATATACATGCATGATAAACTTCCCCTCCTTGTACAATCCGTAATTTCGCTGTATGACCTTCCAGTATTGGTATCATATTATTATACTTTAATGTTATGTAAGTATGTGATTCTTAACCCTCTTACCACATCCCAGCTGTTGTATGCATTCGGTATCCATCCAGAATATCGCACATGGTTTGTAATAAGCACGGATATATCAGGATTTTAAATAAACTAATACGGTTGAACATATGTTATAAGGTTCGTAAATATACCTTGATCCAGTACACAAACTAATATTATACATGCTGAATGGGACGGTGCCCAAAAGATATCATCCTCTAGGATGTAAGCCCTACCACTTTGAAATACAACGCCCCATATTTTCGCGACCGCGTAGTAATATTACGCCGGCGGGTTCATGTGGCTGTTCCGCACCGGGTCGCTTGCTTGGGAGGCTGCTTGCGTTTTTGCTTCACGTGATCTACTATAAATCTAGAGAATTAATTATTATCTATTCTAGTGGTAATAATTATTCCTCAATGTAAGTATTTATTATAAATATGATATACATGAAGTAAAAAATAAAAACACTTTTTATACCGTCAGATAGCTTTGTGCACAACAGCCCAGCTAAAGTGACTGTTTAAAATGATTTGAATACAAAAGATAATAAAAACACACCTGTAAATACAGTTTAAAAGAACTAAGTTGTGTACTAAATCCAGTCTGAGTAGGCTCAGGATATGAAAAACATCACCTTAAAACAAAGACGATAAATATCGACAATCACATGCAGATAAATATGAAGATAAGGCTACTCAAATCAATGCAAGCTCTTACCTGGCAGAATCTTACCGATCAGCATATTCATTTAATCGCATTTATAAAAATAATAATAACATTGATTATCGATTCTTGTCTATACTGGAATTGCTGACCCATATTAAACTTAAAATCAGCCCAGTAAGGATTATCTAAATTTGAGCCTAAATTTCGAACAGCACGAAAGGTATCGGTTGAAATGTTACGATATTGTAGGCCTAAATCGCGGGGCTAAAAGGCTTATCTAAATTTGGGCCTAAAAATGGTTATTTCAACACATTTTACGGAGAGAGGTCAGTTTCGTATCTGAAAGGTGCGGGTGTTGTCGTTTTCTCGTGTTGAATGTACATAGATAATAATAAAGAAAATCGAATTATTTAAATTTGAAGTATTTTTAGTTAACATCGAGCTAATAATATAAAAATAGCAAAGAAACCTAAATTTGTTTTAATAAAATACATGTTATGTGAGTATAAAGAACTTTATTTTTGTTATGTTATACATGGCTAAAGATGATGTAAGCAGTAAGTCAATAGAACAAAAACGTAACTATATGAGTGTAGAAAGGTGCTACTGTTTTTGTTTATTAACAAGTACGTAAAAAATATATGTTTTAATTTAATATCACAAGATATTAGTAAAATAAAAGTTATAAAATTTCGAAGTACATCAGTGAGAAAACTTAATTTTCGCAACATTTACGTTCAGTAATTGATTTGTCTCGGATACAGAAAACAAATAATATTGAAGAAGCCATTGGAGCAGGACCCATGCTAATATTGTGCCCAATTAAGCAAATGTTTTAATAAACCACCACCCAGCATGTGGCAATGTGTGGCTGTGTGTATGTGTGTTCTAAATAACTGTAACAATAGGCATGGTAAATAACACTAAAATAAGCTGTAAAAATAAAAAATGTTTTTAATAGAAATTATACGTTATATGTGGCAATCTTGCTGTGTGTTGTGTGTGGTGGCTGTGTGTATTGTGTGTGTTCTAAATAATAGTAACAATAGGCATGAAGTAAATAACACTAAGTATAATAATAAAAGTGAAAATAATTAAGCAGAGAGAAAGATAAAAATAAAGAAAAAAATAACAAAATATATAAAAAATTATAAAGACAATTGAGTAGACTGTGAATAAATATATGAGTTAAAGCAGTAAACCATATGAGTAAGCAGTAAAACAATGAGTTAAAGCAGTAAAATATGAGTTAAAAGCAATGCTTCTCGAGTTAAAACAGTAAAAACTGCTATGATTAACAGTAAACATGGTTAAAAGCAGTAGGCTGGTTAAAGCAGTGAGCAAGGCATACTTGTCCCTTTGTTGCTGAGTAGCTACCTCTGTTTACTGCTACTGCTGGGTGTGTGTGTTAATAAATATGAGGTTAAACGGCAAACAAATGAGTTAAACAGTAAGCTATGAGTTAAAAACAATGAAGCGGTAAGGCAAAGTATGCTGGCTCAGCACGATGCTATGGCTACCTCTGTGACTTACTGTTTACTGCTTTGGGTATGTGTTAACAAATATATATGAGGTTAAACAGTAAAACATATGATTTAAAGCGATGAGGTATGAGTTAAAAGCACGGTAAAGCGGTAAAAACAAAGCATACTAAATATAACGATGCTTTATGTAACACCTCTATTGATTACTGATTTACTGCTTTAAGTACGTAAAATATATGTTTTTAGTAAAATTTCGTAGTGTAGTAAGGAAACAAAATGATTATATATCAGACACTCTGGGATTTTCTTCTTACATACAATTTTAAAATTTTATAAATTATTAAACAAATACAAAAGAAAAATAATGTTAATAAATATATGTGTTAAATAACTAGGTCTGTAATGAATTACGATTTTAGGATTACTACAAAAAGTTAAGTAGATAATTTCGTGATGAAAATAAAAAGTATTTAAAAAGATCTATCCTTTAGATGCTCGTGGAAATATTGCGCCACGCGGCGGTTACACGGAAATATTGCGCCTGCGGGCTGGCAAAACACGCGGCTGGGACCGGCTGTCTTTTTTTGCCGCGAGGAGAACTTTACCGCCGCCTGAGTGGGCCCAACCTGTCTGGGAAGACATTGTGTGCTTTCTGTTGCGAGGGGGCCAATGAGTGCATGAGACAGGCATCAATGGCATCAAGTTGAGCAGCCCAGAAGATGAACAATCCGTATCGAGGTGTGTGAGGTGTGAAGTGAACATATCAGTAGAGTAGGATTTGGCCAAAATTTGTGGGGTGCGTGTAAGCGCTTTATAAGTGTGAAGTGTGCAGTGTGAAGAAGTGTATGGTGCGTGTGCTATAAAATTATGATTAGTGCACGAGATTTCGAAAGGTAGTGCTATGATGTCATAAAGTATGTATAAAAATGTCATGAGTAATGTGTGTATAAGAAGTGTCATAGTGTAATAATGATATAGTGTATTGATATTAAATAATATATAATAATAATATATATATATAATATAATATATATGTAATATATATATAATAATAATAATATAATAATATATATGTATATATATATATAATATATATATATGTATAATAATAATAATAATAATAATAATAATAATAATAATAATAATAATTATTACAATATCTGTCCATAGCTTAATAATATATGTATATATATATATAATATATAATATATATATATATATAATAATAATAATAATAATAATATAATAATAATAATAATAATATAACAAAATAATATAATAATAATATATATAATATAATAATATAATATAATATGTAATAATAATATATGAACATAAATTGATTAATAAAAAGACAACCATGGTGGGAAACATCTAACGGCATAATCGCGCAGGTGATTCTCATGCTATGACCTGAGATTGAACACCATATCGGGCATTCTGGGGCTTCAGAGCGAAAAGGTGACACTCAGTTGGCACTATTGGCGCCAGTTGGCGCATGGCGCTCGCTGGCGCTCGTGCCGGCGCTCATTGGCGCTCTGAAGAACTCTCTAGCTTCATGGAGACGCTATTAGAACATTCCATGGTACTCCTTGCGGTGATTTGAAGGAACCATCAGAGGCGAACATCAGCAAATACGGTCATCAAATAGCTACAGGTCAGCCATGCAAAGTGAACTGGAGTACAAAGAGATTGACAAAAAACGGGTTCTGCCCTGAAAGACAGAGTTTGATGTCGCGGGTCAAACCAGGCCCATGTGGAGCCAAAGGGTGTGTAAATGTGAGTGTAGTGCATGGTGGTGAAGGCCGTCATAGTGGTGTAGTACAAGGTGCTGAGGTCTGTGTGTGTGGTGTGTTGCGGATGGAGTAAGTTAGGACTGGAATCCCGCCCAGGTCAGGCCACCAGCGACCTGTGTTGGCACGGTTACCCTACCAAGAAAACGGCGGCAGGTATCTGAATGAAGCTCAGGGTAATCCTACTAAGCCACTCCGCGAAAAAGGTAATCTTTATTTGTCTTTATTATTATTGTGTTAATAAAAATCTGTGTGTGAGAAATGCTAGTATCTGTGTGTATATCTCTAAGTAAATCTGTGTGTGTAAGTAAATCTGTGTGTGAGTGTAAGTAAATCTGGGTGTGTGAGTGCACCCTAGAATACACAAGGGTTGACCAGAAAATTTGGGTTCTCAAGATTGCCCTGAAAAACAAAAATTGACAAGTAGATTTATAAACCAGGGTCCAGCTAAAAAAAATGAGGTGGGCCAAATTGACCCATGGGCGACAGTTAGTCGAAAAATAGGGTGGAGATTTTAACGACGGCTTCGCAGCCAGGACTGGCACAACCTCTTCTTCGAAGGTTGCAAAGAAATAGGGTTGCCAATGGGTTGCAAAAAGGTGGGGTTGATCGAAAAATTTCGGTTCTCAAAGGTCAGACAAAGGTCAAGGCAAAAGGTCCAGACCTAAGGATACAGATTCAATTGGTGAACCAAGGTCGAAACGAGTAAACGCTGGTCAAAACACGTCAATATTGGTCCTACTATTACTATTTTTTTATGCGATCTTAACTATTCATTATGAAACTATATTATGCTAACCCTAAAGCTATTTATTTGAATTTAAAATAAACTAAAATAAAACTTATGTATATTTCAATGACACTGACTATCAGCTTTTTAAAAAAAATATCAAGAAGATTCGCAAAACAATTAATATTTTGTGGAAATTTATTTCTTACTTTTGGTATAAGAGGAAGAAGAAATTTTATTTTTGAAACTGAACTTAGAAGTTTTGAAACGAATTTTATCACTATTTTCATTCGTTTTCATATATTTAAGTTCTAAAACGTCAATTTCGAAAAATTTTCTGTTTCTTTATCAGATTGGTTTCTTTTGGCATATGAAAAGAAATCATAATTTATTTATATTTGAAAAGAAGTCAAACACTTTGTCGAAGTAGTTTTAAACTTCCTCTAAGCCAACATGGACATCATATTTAAAATTCTTTGAAATGAATTTCTCCTATTTGTTCTCAAATAAATGTCAAAAAAAATTCCTAAGGATGGCTAAAAGAAAATTCATAAATGTTTGTTGACAGCAAATTTTTTCTTCTTTTTCGGATTAATTTAATTAAGGGCTAGATCCAATTTGGAGCCTGGGACGGGCCACAGTTTTCACCCCACATAAAAATGGACATAAAATTCGGAATTCTCAGCCGATTTTGACTATATGAACACCAAAATGTAGCTTTTTTTGCACTCTAAAACGTTGATTTCCGGTGTTTTTCTGTGTCTGTAGTCATTCTTTCAGAATTTTTCAATTTTCAATTTTCATGTTTTTGACATTCTTCAAAATATCTTCCAGAATTTTTTCCGAAATGACTTCAAACTTGAAATATGCATAGATAGGTCTATTATGTAAAAAAGTACAGAAGTACTTTTTCGATTTTTTGAGTTTGTGCTCAGCGTTGTCCAATTTCCAAACCCATTTCTTTTGATTTTGAATGAAAAATTGCGATAATTTTTTTTTGTTTTGGCATTGAACTGGAAATTGGGCAAATGTAATTGGGCAAGATGCATCTTTTTTACTTAGATAATTTTTGTGTATACTCAAAAGAAATTTTTTAAAAAATTTTCGAAATTTTTTTTTTTTGAAAATTTGTTCCAAGAACAAATCAAAAACTAATGCATATACAAAGAAATGATTTAAGTAAAAAATGTATGCATTATTCTTAAAATAAAAAGCCCTGAAAATTTCATCCACTTCGCCCGAACAGAAAAAAAATTATCGCAATTTTTCATTTCAAAATCCAAAAAAAATGGGTTTGGAAATTGGACAACGCTGAGCACAAAACTCAAAAAATCGAAAAAGTACTTCTGTACTTTTTTAGATAATAGACCTATCTATGCATATTTCAAGTTTGGAATCATTTCGGGAAAAATTCTGGAAGATATTTTGAAGAATGTCAAAAACATGAAAATTGAAAATTGAAAAATTCTGAAAGAATGACTACAGACACAGAAAAACACCAGTGGCGTTTGGTGCAAAAAAGCTGTTTGGTGTTTATATAGTCAAAATCGGCTGAGAATTCCGAATTTTTATGTCCATTTTTAGGTGGGGCTGAAAATGGGGCCCGTCCCAGGCTCCAAATTGGATCTAGCCCTATGATATATTTAAAGTTTCTATAATTAGGAGAATATGATAATATGATGTTTTTAACGAGGGTCCCAGGTTGGCAACTGGTGGTGTGAGAGAATGTAGCAGTTATCTCCTTGGACTTGGCATCGTCCTTCTCGGATGTTAATTGAGCACAACCCCCCTCCTTGATTAGGGCTCTCCCCCGTGAATGGATTAGCAATTACATTTTCTTTATTTGAATATTTTAGTATACCCTAATCTCTCACTTCTGGTCACGGGAAAAATAAAAATAAAATATTTTTTCATAAATGAAATATGAAGCTGTTTTCATAAATAAAATTATCTAAATTAAAACACCATTCGCCTAATTACACAAGTTCTAAATCTTTAAAAAAAAATGATAATTCATTAGAATTTTTCCCAACCTGTCTATTATTGGTAATACTTTTGGGAGAAGATGTGAAAAATATCTGAATGGATTTGTGATAATAGATAATTATTTAGTTCCAACTCCAACAATTCTCTTAAAGTATTTGAAACTTCTATTCAGCGATGTCTTTATAAGTTTTCCATATGAAAATGAGAAAAATACAAATAACTGAAGTGACATAGGACAACGTCCAAAATTTGACGTTTTAAACACGACAAATACTGGAACATGCCATCTATTGAAACTTGGACGAAAATTGAAATATGAACAAATTCAATTTGTATTTTCCCACCCAATCAGAAAATGAGATTTATACTTAATCATTTTCCACCCAATCAGAAAATGAGAGGTAATTTTTAACTTAAACATTTTAAAATATTGAAGAAGAAAAAAACAAAAGAAATAAAAGTAATCGGTATTTAATTAATATACCCCAAAAAAAAACGCTCTTATAATATTTAATTAAGTAACGAAAACAATCTTTTTAATAAAATAAATTTTCCTTTACAAATTTTAAACATGTTTCCCAAAAAATTAATTATTAAACGTCTTTTCCTAAAAACATTTTCTTATGCATAAAGCGGTAAAAAACCCATTTCTTCCAGATGTTTCAAATGCGTTTGTGGCAAGTGTGTTTCCAGGATTCTTTTAAAAAATTTAATTTGGAAAATAAAATCTTTAAAAGAAGTTTTGGAATTTTTGAAGTAATTTTCAGTCAAAACACGTTCCATTTAAAAAATTTCAGTTTTCATTAAATGAAAAATTTTTGTAAAATATATATTACAGGTTAAATATTATATATATATATATTATAATATATTATATATTATATATATATATATATATATATATTATATTATTATTTATATATATTATATATATATATATTACTATTATTATATATATAATATATATTATTATAATTTATATTAATATATATATTATATTATATATATATATATAATATAATTATATATATATTATATATATAATTTATTATATATATATTATATATATATTAATATTATTATTAATATATATATATTATATATAATATATATTATATTTATATATATTTATATTATATATATAATATATATATATATATTATATATATGAATTAATATTTATTATACTACTAATATATATTATTATTAATATTATCATTTCATATAATATATATTATAATAATACGTATATTAGTATAAAACTAATATATATAATATTATTTAATTATTATTTATATTACTTATATATTATATTTACTTATATATATATTATATATATTACATATATTTATGATCCTATTTTTTATATATATATATATATATACTATATATATATTTTATATAATATTATATGATATATTATATAAAATATTTTACATTTCTTTACATTTTAAATTTACCACCCGCTCCCCAGGAGGCTTCATTATTGGAGGCCTGGTTTTCAGGGATGGCAACTTCTTCTCCACTTCCCTTTTCTCCAGGGACCCGTTCTTTCTGATTTCAGGGCTGAATTCATTTAGAGGGGGCATTTGTGTCTCTCAGGCGAATTTTCTTTCTGGAGGGTCCCTTCCCCATTTCTTCCGTGTCTTCCCCCTTTGGTTCTGGCGCCCTCCTTCCGGGTTTCTCCAGGTTCCCCCAACCTTCCTCCTAGCCACCTTTTCCCACGCTCCATTTTCCACAATGTCCCACCACCTTTATTCTCGCTTTACATCTATTTGTTATAATAGGTATTACTCCTTATAACTTTCTCTGAAATCTTTCCGTTTTTTCTCACTCTTGTCCCTTATTGTTTTCTTTCCGGGGCCAATCCCCCGCTTTCAATACATTCATTTCAGGCCAGGTCTTGCACCTTGCCTCCTTCCTTCTCTTTAAGTTTCATCACTGCCATGGTTTTTTCCGGGCCCCCATTATACAGAATAAAGGAAACGGTGGTTTAAAAAAAATTGCTCTTCGAAAAAAATTATCTTCTTCAACCTCCCTCCATCTCATTATTCCCCTGTGATAGGATACAAGCTTCTAAAACTGTTCTCCCGTACTTTTAGTTCCAATTTCTACTCGGCAATCTCCAAAGGGGCATCTTCCCTTTTCTCTTACCCCCAAAAATTTCCCCCCAGGATACTTGTATTTATCTTACGTTTTTAATTCAACCACACCATCCATTCTCCACCCCCCCACCAAACTCTTCTTCCATCCCTCTTCTTATTCGCTACTTATTCATAATTTTTGTTTTATTTTCTTACTATTTATGCACAGGCCCGCTTCTCTCAATTTTTTACTATTCAAAAAAAAGCCAGAACCACCCCACAAACCCTTCCTCAGTTTTATTCCTTCCGTCTGCACCTCCAGGCAACGCCAGAGGGGGTCTTCCCGGGCATAAAGCCATCACATCTGTCCCATTCCAAGTCCTCCACTTCCCTCCCAACTGCCCCATTACCACATTCCAAAAATATTGCTACAAACCCAGGAATTTCTGGTGAATTAACTTCCCTGGCTTAAACGCCCAGTTCCACCTTAAACATTTTCTCCGTTTCATTATCCGTTCTTACCATTTTCATATGTATTTTTTTAATAGGTACTCTCCAAAGGGGGGCCTTCTTCTTTAAGTTAAACCAACCCACTCGCTAACTCTTCCTCTTTCTTAAAACCTCGAACAATTTTCTTCCTTAGGGTTTACCGAATTCAAAAAATGGCTTCCGAATCTATAAATGCGGGATTGTATTATTTTTTTGTTGGTATTCTTATTTTCACTTATTTTCCGATATTCAGTTTCTTCAAGTTCGAAATTTAAGGAATTCTGTGGTTGTTTCTATTCGCCCCTTGTCCCATAAACTTTGCTCCCTCTTCCAGTCTGGGTCCACAATTTGGCCCTACTCATCTTCAGTATCCAATTTTCGTATACTTGGCCAGATGGTTCAATAACGAAATACCTCTGTAAATTGTTTCAGCTCCACCCAATATTTTCCTTTTCCCTTTATCTATTTGGCGTATCAATGATGGTTTTACCCCATCCCCCTGGAACCTCACTTTCTCTTTCCGCAACTTGTTGATAAACTTCAACACTGCTTCCTTCACCCACCACTCTCCTTTCCCTCTTTTTATTTAATTTGATGGGGGCAATTTCCACTATCTACCTTCCCGGGGGGCCCTTCCCATTATTCATTTTCCTTAAGCCTCCTCCAGCTCTCCTGGAATTACCCTTGCTTTCCTCATTCTCTCTCACTTTTTCCTAAATCTTTTGTCCTTTCATTTTCCTTGGGGGAACCCCTTCCGTCACCCAGGGAAGTTTTCCAAAAATTATTTTATGTTTATCTTTCTTATTTATATCTTTCCGGTGTTATATTTAAAAAACTTTCTTGACCTGTTTCAAATCCTTTTATTTGCTCCGCTTACTTTCCTTTTGATTTCGGAAAAGTTCTCTTTGCTAATCGGAAGGATTTTCTTTCCTTCTCCCCTCCACTCCTCTCCCCAGCTCCTCCGCTACAATTTTGCTGCCTCCCTCTTTGGCTCTTTCTTTTTTTCCCACACTCTTCCGGCCCCGTGTTATCTGGGCCCACCACATTACAGAAGGCCTTCTTTGGAATGGCCGTTTCTGGTTCTCTTAAGCCACTTCTCCATTTTACTGGTTCTTTCTCCTTCAAACCCACTTTTCCTCTTTCCTCCTATTCATTCCACCATCGCGTATGTTTTTCTTATTTCGCGGTCCTCCTTATTCATTATTCTTTTCCTAGGGTTTCTTTCTGCTGCTTTCATCCACTAACATTCCGACATCTGTTCATTCCACTATTCTTCCGCAATTCATTCATCTTGTCCATTATTTTCATTCTCCTTCCTTTCATTATTCATTTTCCTCTTTTCCCCCTGTCTTCCAGTAACCCCCATTTTAGAACATCACCCGTCCTTTCTTATTCCCGCCTGCCAATCTCTTCGGGCCTTCATTTCTTAATCCCAGCCAACAACAATCTTGTGATCAGAAGTCCCATTTAGGAACCCCACCCTTTCCGGGGCAAATACCTTTTTACATTTTCCCCACTTTATTCCTCCTTATCTGATGTAAAATGACATAATTCTATAAAACCGGATTTTTTGGTCAAATATTGTCTTTGTTGTTGCTATTTCCATTCTGTAACTTGGCTAAACCTTGTGTTCTGAAATCTTCTTTTGCTGGAAAAAAATAAAAACTATTCCATTGATTTTCATATCCTTTACCATTACAGGAATCTATTTTTTCAATGTCTTTCACTTCCCACGTTCCGGGGGGTAACTCTCTCCCATTACGGCCCCCAATATTCCTTACCCACTTCTTCCACTTCTTCTTTTCCTCCCACTTCTTGCATTTAAAATCTTCGCAAGCAGCCCAAATTATTCTATTCTCTTATGTTAATATTGATTCACCCCTCTCCATCAACTTTTTTCCTAAAACTTCTTTTTTTCCTCCCATTGTGTATGGCCGGGCTGCTGGGCCAACCACCTGGGAAAACAAGTATAATTTTTTTTCTTCATCTTGAAAAGTGCATCATGAACATTTAAAAGGCCTTTCTTTCATGCTGTATTAACACTCCACACCATTTGGCCAACAAAAATAGGTGTACATTTCGGTCCCACTTATTCATGTACCAACCTTTTCCGTGTTCCCCGGGGCCCTTCCCTTCCACACTTTATTTACCAAACTTTTCAAACCCAAAAAAATCTTCCCCCCAAACTCTATGCCCTCTTCGCCTCCCCCTCACCCTTTCATTTCTGCCAGTCCCCAATATTACGCGTCTACCCTTCTCCTCAATCAAATATCAAGGATCTTTCTTCCCCTCTTCCTTTCCACCTGTTATGGTAGTCCACATTTAGTCGTAGGCACATTCTAATTTGTTTTCGGAAGAATGGTCCCTTTATTCGGTTTTCCCAAAACGTTTAAAAGGGTATGTTTCCAAACAAAAGGGTCTATTTTGTTATTTTCCCGAGGCTGGTCCCCCAACAGAAGAAAATTTGCCAGCAGGTTCTTTCATTATTGCCAGGGCGGGTTTCGCTAAGGGCCTTGTTCCCGGCCCCTTAGCCATTTCTCCGTTTAGGCGCTTTTACCCAGGGTGAACGGCAAGGGACGGTGGAGATTGGACTTTTCACCCATAATATATATATATATATATATTTATATATGAAAATAATAGTATATATATTTATAATATAAGTTATAGTATAAATAAATAAATATATTATATTATATATATATTTATATATGATTAAGAAAATTTCACTGCTATCAATCCAGTCAGCTTAAATACCTACTGTGAGCCTTGCGCTGAAATGCCCACCCCCTCTATAGTCTTCAAAACCTTTAAATTTTTTGTGAGCTACGAAATCGGCGTGTCCGGGGCGAGGAATATCCCGCTGTTGTTCATAATCTGCGGGTGGGGTTCCTTTCCAAGGTGGGGGGTACCCGGCGTTACCCCCGGGGAGTACGCAGGTGATTAGATGGGGGGTACGCCCAAAAAAGGAAGCCTTCGTGATCCCTGCGGTCTGTATATCAAGTGAGGCGATATATATATATATTAATATATATAATATATATATATATTATTATATATATTATATAATATATATACTATTATTATATATATATATATATAATGTATATATATATTACTATATATTATACTATTATATAATTATTATATATATTAATATATTTATATAAATATTTATAATTATTTATATAGTATACTATATATTATATACTATATACTATATATATTATTATATATATTATATATTTATATTTAATATATTTTATATATAATATATATTATAATATATTATATTAAAACTCCGGGCCAAATTTAATTGTATCACCCGTAATTTAATTTAACAATCTTCATATTGGGGAAATTAATAGGGGGTAGGAGGTTTTGGTTTTTATTGGTTCCATTCAAAAACCTCGGGGAGGTGTCGCCACAGGGTTATTAAATGTATTCAAACCCGTATTGGTAACGTCCAAGTGAGTAGGGAATTTGAATGGCATAATTAAGAAAACGGAAAAAAAAAAAATATGGTTATGATGGTTATAAAACAACAAACAACTATTCTTACAATTTACATGTGGAAATGGCTTGGCATAAAAAGGTGGGCTTTAATAATGGATTGTACCCCCTTTGGCCCTTCCAACTTCCTTTAACATGTATAACTATTTTAATGAAATGGATAATTGGAAGGACTGGGTCTCCTGGAGGGGATGTTTGTCAAAAGGCGTTTTGGGCAGCTTTCCTTTTGAGTGTGACCGGGAGGGCATGTTCGGCGCTCGGAAAGAACAAACCGCCTACCTTAACAATCCAAAAACAATCCAATGAGGGGATTTTTTCATGTTTCCTGGGCGTTCCTCGCAGAAAAGGGCAGGAGGTCTGGATTCCGGGTACCTTGTTTGTAGGGTAAACCAATAGACGGGGACCGTGAGTGTGCTTTTGTGGCGTTGTTTCAAATTGGGGGTAAAACAAAAAATGGAACCCACAACGAAGGGACTCGAAAACCCACCTTATTATTACCTCTTTGGAGGATTTGTTTCTTCCACAATACCTTTCAGCGTTAGCCTTTCTCTCGCTCACGTTATGGTATGGGCCGTGTGGGAGCCACCCAAACAAAATGTTGCCCACAACCATTTACCAGATCAACTCCAAAAAAAGTAATTTCCTTGGGGGGAGATTATTGGCCAAGCGAAAAAGTGCCAAACTGCCCACGGTCTCCAAAATTTCCGCCGGGGACATTTCATTCTGGGTCCAGTAGTGTGAACCTCGGGAACTTACGTGGAGTGTCCATTTCGGCTTTGTGAAATAATTGGAAATTTCGCAACCGGATTTACTCCCCCTGATCAGTTTTGAGGGGGGCCGATGGCAGACTTGTATGACGTACCCCAAGTTCATTTCTGTCGTCTGTTCGTTTGGGACGCATTTTGAAATTGGGCAACCTGTACTGACCTCAACCTCCGGGGGCCTGTTGTTGCAAAGCTGTTACGGCTGGTTTGGGAAGATCACAAAACGCCTGCCAGACGGGAGAGAAAGGAAAAATCTGGTTTCTCGTCTCTTTCGCACGTCCCGCCCTCGGGCGACCCTGGGACCATGTCGTCTACCGTTTTTTGCCCCCAGTTTCTTCCCTGAAAAAAAACCGGACCGAGACGGGACTTGACGTTTCGATGGTTACCGAGTTGCTAAGCAACCTGTCTCTTTTAGAAATGGGCCTGTTTTCCGGCAATGTGAAACTCCATAGCACGTTCTCTTTCCTGACGTGTCTTCCATTGTTGGGGACAGTTCTCTGTTCAAGCTGGCGACTTTACAGCCATTTTTAAGGTGTTTTATTAGTTGGTTGGTATCCTTGCCACATTACATTTCTCCCTTTAATTTCATCTTTCTACGGCCTTTTCTTATATTTGGGGGTTTGTCTATTATGCCATTTAGTTTTCCGTTCAGGTATGGTAGGGATAACAATACGGGTATTAGTGCACTCCCGAAAGTTAGGTATTGACCCAAAATAAACCAAAACCCTTAGCTTCTACATTTCCAAAAAAAATTTGGAAAATTTTTATTGTGTATATTTACCGGTTGATGAAATTATATGAAGATCGCTGTGTCTTATATTATATATTATATGATAGTATATATATATATATATTTATTAATTTTTATATATATAACGTATATACTGTATAATAATAATAATAGGGGGGTACAACTTAATTATTTTGTTTAGGGGTACGCGATCAAAAAAAGGTTGAGAAGGGGGACCAAACTTGGGTAGAGGATTAAAAGAGTTATTGAGGAAAATTTTTATATTCGGATTTTTACACTTTGCAGGGGTTCCTTTTAGTAGAAAAAAAAAGGGATTACGGAAAATATTAGCATTTCAATTGTTGCAACTCAAATGGCTTTGTAAAGGTTTCCCTGAAAATATATTTACTTGAAAAATAAAGAGGTTCAAATTGAAAATAAAAGGAGGAAAAATGGTTTTAATAAAGTATATTTTTAAAAAAATATTAATTTTTATGGTGGGCAAAATTTAAAAATGAGTATTCAGGTGATACTACTTTAATTCCGTTGTATTTTTATGGCAAAAAATTAAAAGGGGAACCCCAAGTGGAAAAAAAAAAAAATTAAGGTTTACCCCATTAAAAAAAAATAAGGACTTCGTCGGATGTGGAAAAAAATTGAGGCCTCTTAACCAGTTTCCTCAGGGCAGAATTTAAAGGTTCATTTAAAATTAACCATTTAAACCTTTAAATGCTCTTTAAATTATTATCGCTACATTAATTTTCGTTACGGGCAAAAACATTACCTCTATTCCATAAATAGAAATTAAAATTAAAAGATTAACAAAAAGAAATGCTTTAAAGAAAAAAAATGCTGATTTGGGAAGGTGGAAAAAAACAGTATTTATGGATGATTTTTATTTTATGGGAAAATATAAAATTATTTATAACAGTTGAAGGGCAACCTATCAATCATAAAAATTAATTGGAAAATTTCAAAAAATAAAATAAAATCTACTGTATAAGCTGCCAAATTCTTGTTGGATTTCTCCGACTCACATTTTCCTTAATTATTTGTAAGCAAATATTTTTAATGAATTTTTGAAATATTTATTGAGGCTAGATGCAACTTTCAATTGATTGATTATCGATAAAATTAAAATTCAAAGGAAAGTAAAACAAAAACTATTACACATTTAAAAAAATAAATTTTATTTTTTAGTTTCCAGATAGCCTAAAGTCGTAAGGATAGAGGCAATGACTATATTAAAAGAAATAATGATGTTGTAAGCCCCAGAATATTTGAATTTAAACATATATGTAAATTTTAAAATGAAAAAAGTTATACTTACCAAATTTTACTTACCCACCCAGGTTTTTGTACGGGACAAATTTAGGCACACTCCACTTTATTTTATAATCGGACTTCCGGTCTTGAAAAACATTCTGAAAGGTCAAAACCTCTGTACACTTAGTCTTGAGCTCGGGCTTGTTAATAACATTCGGGACTTTTTGTTACTGGTATAACATTCTCCGAGACTGCGAGATGAACAGTAATGGGGCAAGGATAACCCCAATTAGGTCAGGGGCTCCAGAAGCATTGCGTGCACCTGGGAGAAACATGTTTGCCAATCTCAACCTTTGACTCCTCATTAAGTTCTCCTAACATCGGTATGATAGCATCTTTAGTATTAATTATCCCACCAATGTAGACCCTAGTAACATTTAATAATAAAATTTAATAATAAAAATTTAAACTAGGACAAGTTTATTATAATATTATAATTTTTACTACCTGATATTGAGAAATAATGAAACAATTCTAAAATTAAATAAAATCAAATCTATTTAAAATAAACATCCTCAATTTCTTTAACATCCCATAAATAATGTATATGAAATTACATCTTTTTTGATCAAAAGATACCCATATCAATAAATTAATAAAAAACCACCCTCATAATATTTATATTTAGCTATAATATAGGATAATAATAGATTTTGACTTTCAATTTGATATATTTTATTATACTATAATTATTAGTGTTATTTGTTATGTGTATTGTTTGACTAGGATAAACGACAAATTGGTTCATTTAAAATGCTCTATACTAACGATGCTAATGATGCTATTGCAATTATTGTGAAGCGACATAAAAGAAACGTAATAATCCTTTTGTGTTGAATTATTTATATATAAAAAAAAAAATGAAAGGCTATTTGATTAAATGGCCCCTATAAAATTACATTATAATATTTTCTAAAGTTTGTGATTCTCCATATTTATAGCTCCTCACGTGAGAACACAAAAGTTAATATAAGTGATAGGTAAGGATTGCAACCAGAGTGTATTATAAAAATCCCAACAGAGCGTGATACAGTAGACGTTTCCCTAATAACGAGTCTCATTTTTGTCTGGAGTAAAATGTTAGGGAATGCATCTCGTTGTTCAATAAAATGTAATAATGGATTTTATTAATGAAAAAGTGTGATGGTATTGCCAATCGTCGATACAATTTATAATAGATTGGTTGAGATTTATATTACATTAAAAAATTTCTTTACGAACAAGTATTCATATTAGAGGACACGAATGAAAGTATTTGTCTTAGAAGCCACTCTCAATTCAAACTTATTTTGGTATATTATATACTATTTTGGAAAAGGAGTATATCCAAATAAATTTTCATTTAATGTAAAATGAGTGTGATTTCTGTCTATGAATTGCGTGCCAGTCTTACATTCCATTTTCTAGCGTTCGTATTAATTCCCCACGAAGCTAGTTACTACTCGTTCTGACTCCCGAGCCCTTCATCCACTTTTAACCCAACACATAAACAGGTTATCAAATCCTCTCTAACCTATATAATATACATCTCTCTCTCTTGGAGAGCGCACAATCCTCTTCTCGGTTCAGACAAAAGTTATCTAGACCTGGGAGCGGCGAAGTGCAACAGCACGATACCAGTATGTACCCAACCGACAGAACGAGAGCAGATTGGGGGATCGACCGAGCGAGAGATGACGTAGTCAATGTATAATCCTCTGTCTCTCGATGTGGATGTGAAATAGTGCTCGAAGAAAGAAGGAACTATAAGACTTGACAGATTCCGACACTGATGACGCTAAACCTTCTTTCCAGCTGTTGTTTGCTAACAGTATTTGATATAAGATGTTAGATTTATGAGAAGAGAAAACAAGTCCGAGAACATGTTACCTCCTCATATATATAATACATATATAGATATATATATAGTATGTGTTTTTGGTGGAGGAAGAATGAATGTCAGAAAGTGTATATAGCTAAAAATAATAAAAATCAAAGTTGATTTCAAAGATGACAGAATGTTAGCTATTTTTTACTTAATACAATAATAATAGGAGAGCAGTTTCGAATACCTATGTGAATTTACACATTTTTAATATAATTATAGCCTCCCAAGGTTTATACAAAATTCAAAGTTTGGCATAAAGAGAACAGTAATGCGCGCGCTCTCGGAATATATAGCAAACATCAGAAAGTCAAGCATGTCTGAGACACTTATGAGCTTAGGCTTACCTTTCTTAATATCTTAATTATAGATTATAATCATTATAATATAACAAACAATAGTGACCATATATATATATAATTAATCAAGATTTAAATATATGTGAATGATAATATATAAAGTTAAACATAGTATTATATAAGTATTATATTAAATATTTATCATATATGAATTTATTAATGTATTAATTAATATATTATTAATTAATAACTTAATTAAGAATATTATATATTCAAGAAAGTATAATAATTAAAGAATCTAATACTCTATGTAAATATATATCATATAGCGTAATATTAGTATTATTTAATTACATAACTACCAGATCATAATATGTAATTGACATAAGTAATATGGTAGTGATGTTATATATTCTTAAGAACAAATGATAATTAAAGTGGTTCTATGGATACAACGTACATTAATTTAACAGTTATACGATCTAAGTGACGCTCGAATTACAAAGATACTAGATTTTTTAATGATATATATATAGCATAAACAAGTATATTTTAATAGAACTGATTTGTGTACGCTTAGGGAATTGGATAGATTAAGACAAATTCTAAGGATGATTGCAGACAATAATATTATATATATTATTTTATCAACTATGTAAATATGTAATATAAACAGATATAACAACGAACTAATATTATATCATAAAAAAATAGAGATTGGCAGACAATATAAATTCTCTAATATGGAAATTAAATATAGGTAATACTTAAATAGATTAAAACACAATATATAATTTGCTTAGTTAAATATCTATCAAAGACTCCATCCATATTCAAGAATATTATAATTAAACAGACAAGATAGTCTCATTTATAACTCAATCGCGATAGTATTAGATTTAATCTC
>JABUQX010137702.1:5000-17500 GCA_015478945.1 Trachelipus rathkii | reverse complement strand
AAAAAGTTCGTTATCATTTCTCACGATAGCGAACACCATTCACAGTAACTGCCTGACCGTGCCTCATTTTGAAAAACATACGGCCGATGATGCCGCCAGCCCATCAACGCACCAAACCAGATCCACTCTTGTGGTTGCATTGGTGTTTCGAACAATCACTTTGGCATTATCGCATTCGCCCAAATGCGGCAATTCTGCATTTATTGGCGAACCAGTAGGAAAAATCCTCACACTGAAGATGATTTCTGCTTCCGAAATGCATCATTCCACCGTTGGCCATTTCTTGCCACCTTCTGACCATCGACGACGTTTTGTTGGTCAAGAGCTTTTTTTAACAGTTTCCTTGAAGGTCATTGCCCCCCAAAAAACCTTGTTTTAAGCGTTTAAAATTTGGCAAAGCTTTATGCCATAATGTTCATTCAACGAGTGCGTGAGAGGCGTGCAATTGTTGGCACACGACCGAGTTGAAGTGGATTGGGCTCCCAGCCACACTATCGCGAACAGCAGCAATATTTTCTGCAGTACGGCTGTACGAGCATGCACTGGTCTTTTCAAATCTCCTACAGACCGGTTGCTCAAATCTTTCTCACGATTTTTCCTATGCTACGTCACATTTGGACGATTAATGACCAAAAAAAATCACGACAGTCGCACGATATGTATTTGATTTTGAACCGGCCATTCTCATAATAACCTGAAGAACTTTACACACGTTGCTCCATTGATGATCTTCCATGGTGCACCATTGACTAAGCTCATGCAAATTGGAAAAATGTCATATAATCCAGCTAACGAACAATTGACTCCTACAGTCTCGGTCAAATCTTAAGAATACCAATAACAATCAAAAACCATTATATATCCTCACATATATATAACATATATCACTCTCTATATATACAATATATATACTATACTACTTATTATATATATCACGACTAACATACCATATACTACTATACTATACTATACTATAATATATACTAATATAATATAAAATATATATAAATATAAATATATATATATCTAATAATTAATATATAGCTATCAATATACTATATATATAGTACCTATATATATTATATATACTACATATTTATACACTCATCACTCCTATACACTAACCTATATACATAAATATATATATAACCATATACTATATATACCGGTATATATATACCAGTATATACTAGATATATATATTTATACTATAATATTCTATATCATATATTATATATATATATAACATATATATAATATAATACAATATAACATGTAATAACATAATAATATATTATTATATATAAAATATATATATATAACGGTATATATATACGGTATACATAAATATATTATATACTAATATATATATTAATATATATATACTATTAATAATATTATATATAATATCATCATCATAAATATAGATACTTTACTAGATATTATTAATAATATATACTATATATTATATATATAAAACGGTATATATATAAGGTATATATATATTATATACTATAAATATATATATAATATATATATAATATATCTATATATATATATAATTTTATATAATATACATATCACTATATAAGACACGACGCCAGGACCCAACCCACCCCACCACCCACCCCGCAGAACAAGCCACACCCCCCCCCCCCCCCCCCCCCACCCCCCCCCCCCCCCCGAATCTTTCCACAGAAACTAAATCACCCGGCGACCTTACTCACCCTATGTCTGTGGGTACCAAAGCCCCCGCTTCCCCCCCCCCCCCCCCCCGAGGTGGGGATTAAGAAGAAATGGGAGTCGGATTATAATATAGATATGATATATATATATATTATATATATTTCGAGAGAGAACTCGATTTTAGCTCGGCGCTCCGATCCGGCTCAGCCTCTGGTTCCGAATATATATCTACAGTGGTTAGATATCATATCGGGTTAAAATTTGGAAGGGTTAAATTGGTACTAACCTTGTCTCAGCGGTGTCTGTGGGCCCCCAGAAGGGAGTCCCAGACGAAAAGCACACAGTTCGTTAGAAAGAGGCTCGAATTTTTGGTGAGATGATTCAGAGTTTGATTAACTAGAGAAAGCCTGTATCGAGAATCTGAGGAGTTGGCCATGACACCGATGTTGGAGCCGATCGTGCCAAGCTATAAACATTCGTATAACAACATATTGGGTCCTTAATATGTTAATTGACCCGTAGATCTCCGAATATGGGGGATGATATAAGCCGATATAGGGTGTCTAGGACCCCCAAGGGAGGCAGGTCCAACTGAAAAAAAGCACAGAGGGCAAAACAGAGGTCGAAGGAGGATGAAAGAAGTCTTTTTCGGAATAAGAAGAAGAGGAGAAGAGATGGCAGAAATACTGGGTTCTGTATAGCCGTGCTGCTCCGGCGTGCGAGTTATAAATATGTTAATGATACAATATTGATGTCTATATATATATCGAACCCTAGATCTCGAATATGATGGTTTCAAAGTTCGTAAAGGGTGTCTGGGAACCCTATGTGGGGTACACCCTAGAAATGAACAGAATGCATAAGAGAAGTGAGAAAGAGTCGGATTCAAGTCAGAGAGGGAAAGAGTGGAGAAGAGTCTGACGTAGAAGAGCCGGAGTCCATCTGCACCGGGTTTGACAACGTGCTTTGCACCGGCGCAGTGCGAATTAATAATATCGTCTTGTCCCATATTAGCTATAAAAATTGTTTCTTGACAGGTATACAACTCAAGAGGAAATATTTAAGTTCGTAAATAAATAAAAAAAAATAAATAAGATAAATAAATAAATAAATAAATAAAATAAATTAATGACAAATATTCCATATAATAAATAAAAAATTAAAAAAAAATAACTTACCCCTAATTGCTTCTTATCCTTATATCTAAAGAAAATTGCCGTTTTCACATACCCCAAACAGCTCAGATCAGTCAAACAAGCCATCCCTCCCTCCCCCCTCCAAACCCTGATCTGTGGAGTTCATTGGTCTATATGAGTCTATTGATCTATTTATCAAGTCATATTTCGTGTGTCATTTAGAAACATAACATAGAAATAAAGTTTTTATACTGACCAAAGAATATTATGCTGAATGCGACAAGAGTTTTCACATCAATAATGCTAATATGTCATAATCTGAACTAAGAATATAATGTACACCCCCAAACCTAACACGCTTTAAGCACAAATAAACTGTAACATTACAATTTCATACATTAACAACATTAAAGAGCTAACATGAGCGCAGAACGTAACCTTACTTACACTTTTCTAACATATCAATGATATTTTTTACATTAACATAGTAATATATTAACGCAAATTTTATCACTACCTGGTCTAAAACCTATTTTCATTACTGATCAATAATCATATGCTCAACGTAACAAAGGTTCCACATCAATATAGCAAACATGGCATTTCAAAACTGAAACTATGAATATAAACTTTATAACGCAAAACCATAAACTACTGCATTAATAACTGTTAACATTAACAAAGTTCCATATAAACAACAGTAAAGTAACAACATAGCATACAAAATTACCTATTCACATTTCTCAAACATATTCCAAGTTGAAGCTTGTCCAACGCTGAAAAATAAACATTAACAAAATTTATCATAAACTAACCAATTATCATACTGACCACGAATATATGCTAATGGACAAGTTCACATCAATTAATGCTAACATGCATAATCTGTAACTAAAATATAATGTACAACGAAGCCTAACACACTTAACACGCAATAAACTGCTAAAACATTAACAAAGTTCCATACTTAACAACATTTAAGTAACTAACATTAGCTCAGAACGTAACCTACTCTCACTTTTTTCCAACATATCATGGATATTTTTACAGTAAACATAGTAATGATTTAACAAACTTGTATCATTACATTGTCTAATTTCATACTATCAATGAATATATAGCTACTAACAAGTTTTCACATCAAGAAAGCACATAGCATCATCTGAGCTACGAATATAACGTACACTGACAAAACCAACATACCGTACGCTCGAAAACAGCTAACAATAACAAAGATCCATACTGTTATCAACAGTAAAAGTAACTAACCAAGCATACAGACGAACAGGTCCGAAGCTCGATGCGGAAATATTCATTTAACAAAATCAGTATTACCCTGCTTTTGTTTATTTATTTATTATTTTAATTTCATTCTTTAAACTTTTTGTTTCTGAAAAACACTCTTATTTATTTTTAATTTCTTTTATTAAAAACTTTTGTTTTAAAAAAAAATTTTTTTAATTTTTAATTTTATCTTTTAAACTTTTTGTTTGTACTAAAAATTTTATTCTTCCATCCTTGTCACGTCAAGCTTGAAAAAAGTGAACTGTTGAATGCCTTGCAACACCAGTGCAACTTCCGCCTGCAAGTATCCTGCGAAAGTGCACCCCTACTACAGCCTCGTTAGCACACGGGTTTACCTTCTTCCTCATGAATTGTGTGAATATAGGAAATGTCCAGAACTTGTTCGTTGTGGTGCCTCCTTCTATCCAGCCACTCTTTCTTGTGAAACTCTTTATTGTATTACCATATTATTTTCATTCTCTTTAAGTCCTCCATCTGCAGTCACCTCAGAGGTTTGCCTAGACTTGGGATTGGTGGATTTCCCTTATTATTATTATTATTATTTTTTTTTTTATCATTCTGCCCCTCTTAGAAAAAGGTCTATCCGTGATGATGGGCTACCTGTAATATATAATTAAAAATATATATATATATATGACTATAATAGTTATAATATATATATAATATATATATAGATATATATATATATATATATAATATATAATATATATATATAATAGTATATAATATATACTATATATAATATATATATTATTATATATATATATATATATATAATATATAAGTATATTAATATATAATATAATAATATATTATATATTATATATATATACTATATAAATATATACGATATATAATATATATATATAATATATATATAATTATATATATATATATAAATATATTATATATATATATATATATATATAAATATATATTATATATATATTATTATTATATTATACGTGCATGTTGCGTGCATATATGTGAACCGCTATGAACCAAGCAATCTGAAATCTAGCATAACATATAGCGTAAGTTTTTCTTCTCTAAAAAAATATATATATGAAAAAAAATTATTTTCCTATATTTATATTTAAATAACTAACAGAAAGTGAAAAAGAATTTTTATTTCTGGAATTTCTTTTTTTTTTTTAACTTAAGAAACCAGTAGGCTGCTATCTGTAATCAATATCAATAATTATGTATTTTTATGCATTTATGATAAGGTCTTTTGTGTAGACCAGTTTTCACTCAAATGAACACAACTTGAGAACATTCATGTTATGTGTATGTACATTTTTGTCCGAGTACTTAATAAAATGAATGGAAAATTATAGAAACTTGGGCCTAGCTAGGTGTCGACTCACCAGGTGTCGGTGCGTGCGTTGGTGGGTCAATTTTGCGGCTGGTGCGTCCGCAAAGTCCAGTGACAGGTGCATCGTAGTACGCGTCACGAGGGCGCGATTGCAGTACGGAGCGCGGTAAGCATTGAAGACATGATTTTTGGTGCTGGCGTTGCGGTGCGGTGCGTACTTTTTGGCGTTCGTCATAAAAATGGACTCATCTTCATTGGTGGGTTCCTTAGAGAGTGGCTACGAATCACCATTAGATAGACAATTCTCTCAATATGGGAGTACATTCCATTCTCGTTCTCTTCTTTTCTCAGTTAGTCCCTGATCGTCCTAAAACTTCTCTCTCGCTCATCAGTAGAAAATGCCAACAAATTTCTGGTTCCTCTCGCTCCCTTCCTTCTTCGACTAACTTGCTTTTTCAGCTTCCTCGTCTTATTTCTTTCGACGTCTTGCTGCTTGAGACCTCTTCTGAGAAACCCAGAACTCGCCCCATTACCATCCACTTCTACCTCCATTTTAAGATGATTTCGGTATCAACTCCTTCCACTACGCTCTCCCTCCAACTTTATTTACGGCTAAAAGTACAGAGTGAATTTGCCATTTTTGAGCTTAATACTAAGGCCCTCAAACCACTGATGCTTGGTCGTTTGAGAGCGAACAGCGCAGTAACCAGAAGGTGGCATTGTTCAATGTGAAGCCCAACGCACTTGGTTCGACTCCGCAGTGAGCTCTGGTCACCGGTGACAACAAGTACAAGCAATGAAAATGGACGTGCTCAAGTATACGGGCAACCAAATGGAGAACCACATCGAAAAAACACATGCATTTATCATATATATAAATTAGTTACACAATAAAGGTGCAGACATTTATTAGATAATCTGGACATTGGATTAAGTCTTGAGAGTTACTAAATTTAATTTTTGTCTTTCTTTTTGTAAATCATGCCTAGCGTAGACATTCTTTATGGTCAACTTCAAAAAAAGGAACATTGACCCCAGCAGTGTTAAGATCTGCCATTAATACTTTTGAGAGGAAAGTTTCTTTCCATATAAGAAACTTTAAGTTCATTAGAGATTCACATCACAACGTAGCAAAGAGAAGATAACAACGGTTATTCCGACTTAAGCTAGAGAGCAAAAGAAAATATGTGGTAAAATTACTTGTCAGCTAAATGAACAGATTACATTTGCAATCACTCTAATTGCTGCCTACATTTATTTCTGCCTAAATGTTTCTTATAATTCCAACTTTCCTGCCCAAAACTTAAAAGAAACGTAAATTGTTAACTCCCTCCACGACCTAATAAAAACTACAAACTGAACTTTCTTTAATTTACAGCACTGAAGAATTTCGTTCAATATCCGGAGCTGTAGCTTTCCTTGATTTCACAAGTGAAAACAAATTGGAAGACACATTTCAGTGAATGTGTTAAAAATTAACAGTTCCTTGTATCTATCCCGATGACAAACAACAGAGGCTGACGGTGCCTCCTATCAATTATTAAAAAAGATTAAGACTTTTGTAGAAATACAAAGGTCCAAAAAGGCTTTCGTTATTAGCATGTTCTCAATGTAAGAAAAAGTTTATCATGAATATTTGTTATTGTCAATCGAGGTTATTGACAATTCACTCATTTCAAAAAGAGAGAGCCGATTTCTTTTTAAAATAAACAAAATGGCTGGCAGAAAACTTATTTTATGTCATATAGGTAAGGAAAAAAATATAAAAATTTATACATTTCAAAATGAATCTTTTATGTATATATATATATTATATATATATATATATATATATAGATATTAATATAAATAATATATGATATATATATATATATTATAATTATATATATAATATATATATTTATATATATATATATATCAATATATAAGATAATTATATTATATATATATATATATATATACTATAATATATATACGGAATATATAATATACTATATTATATATATTTAATATATATATATTATATATATATTATATTAATATATATAATATATATTATATATATATTAATATTGCATAATATCGCAATTAGATAAGATGTTAAAGAAAGAATATATATATAGTATAAATATATATTATATATATATATATAATATTATAATATATATATATAAAATAATATATAATATATATAAAAATATATATATTTATATATATATATATATATATATATATATATATATATATATATATATATACATATATTTAATTAAATAAATTAGCTAAAATTACTCCGTAAACATACAAAAATCAGCTTTAATACTGATTTTGCTTTGATATTAAAACTATTACTTAGGCTTGTCGGCTGCGTAGTAGTTTTTGGTATTATTTTTTCTTTTTCTTTTCTTTTTATTTTTTTTTATTTCCAATTAACACCACCTCCTTTGGGAATTAATTAGGCTTTAAAAATAAAAAAATATATAAGGTTGGTTGGCACGAAAATATGAATTTGCTTCAGGATGCTGCGAGATTATCAGAAAATCTTTCACGTTTCTATAATTTTCATTTTTTTTTTTTTTGGGGGAATTCTTTGATGTATATAAATATCATTTGATATTACTTTTCATTCAAGTCTTTCACGAAAATAAAGAAATTTGAAGAAATTCTCTGGATTTTTCTGACGATGTAATAGTTACATATTTATTTATTTATTATATGTTTATTTTATTTATTTATTTATTTATTTTTATATTTTTATTTAAAAGAACAGTATAAATTGCTTATTAATTTATTATTTATTAATTTATTTTTCGATTTTGGAAAGAACAGTTCTGTAAAAGGCTTTATTTATTTATTTAATTTTTCGGTTATAACATGACAAAGAGAGTTAAAGTTATCTAATTAGAGTCAACTTAGTTAACTGAGTAGTAAAGTTAACGAATTAACGTTAACTAAATTAAAACTTTTGGTTAAGGCAGATTAAGATCAGTGTAAGATTATTGGTTGGGCACAATATGGTAATTATTCTTTATTATATTGAACGCCCGTGCCAAATCTGTGGGTCAACACCTTTATAAAACCAATTAAGTGCAATAAGATTAGCGTGTATATGATCAGTTAGATTTCTTGGTCTCAAAACACATTAAACATCATTGGTTAAGTATATATAATATAATATTATAGATAATATAGTATATATAATATATTATATTATAGTATATAATATACTAGTATAAATACTATATATATAATCAATATTATATAAATTAATTAATATTAAGATATATATATATGATATTATAGAATATATATTATATTATAAATATATAATTATATATATATTATAGTAATATATATATTAAAGATATACTATATTATTATATAGATATCTATAGATATCTATATAATTATATATATATTTTATTACTGTTATTATAATTATTAACCTAGTTATTACACCGGTTGGATCAGTATGGCAATAGCACCACATGATTATCTCGTTTTCTCACATTGACCTAAATAGCCTAACGGGGTGTACACCCTTTTTATTTCAATCTGATTGAAATTTGTATGTGATTTTCCTATGAAATATTATTAAAAATACAATGTTCATTATGATTTCATGAAAATTCTTTTTTGTATACATATAAACTCTGAAAAATAACTCAATTAGTATGTATTCATTTCACTGTTGTATTGTGGGGGCAATAAGATCTGTATGGCCATTTTCTTATTTTAACCACTCAAACTCAAAAAAAATCTTCTAAAAAAATCATTACGTCAAGAACAATCATTCCTAAAGTGCCATAAATTCAAATATACAGAGATTATTACTATCCTATATTATGCGCGATAAATAAAAATCACCATTCAGGTGTACACCAAAAATTGACCACCGGCGGTTACAATTGGCTCCAAGTAATGGCGAACAAAGTTGGTATATTACCACTTCTGGGCGAGTACTACGTAAGCAGCTCCAGTACATGTAAAGACGATGGTTACTGACACTTCTTCGGCATGTATCTCAATTCCGAAGAAATCATTGTCATTATTATATATATAAGATAGAGTTAAAACAGCGAAAAAAAATACATAACTAATTAGCAAATTATATAATAATATTCAATATTATATATATATTAAGAATATATATATATCTATAATATATAATTAATAGATAGTAATAATAATAATATATTAATTATTAAATAATAATTAGAATATATATATATATATATAATAATATATATATATTAATTAATATATAGTATAGTAATAATATATATTAATTAAATAAATAATATTATATATATAATATATTAGTATATTAATATATATATATTATCTTATTAATAATATAGTTAATTATATAAATATAAAATATATTATAAAATATATATATAATTAATATATATATAATTTATATTATAAATAATTATATATATATAATATATTATATATTAATGATCATATATATAATTAGTATTGAATATATATTATAATACTAGGGAATATAGGGAGCTTCTTGAATGGGAAAGCACTATATAATATATGTAAGGACCGCCGAGTAAAGTATTTATAGAGTATAATTGAAATAGAGGTTTTATATATATTAAAGAGCTAAGTAATTGATGATGAACCTTTATAATAGTTTATATTTATGTATTTAGTAAATATAGGATTATAATGTACAACTAGTAAGGATTAACCAGAAGTAGTATAAGAGGTATGTAGAGTATAAAGATAGGAATACCTATATAGTTAGTAACGAAGATTAGAGGTAGTGGGATAGTATAACGGAGTATATTAATAATAATATAGCCTGGTATAGAATAATAGATAAGTAGATATATATATAGGTATGATAGTAGATACTTTGGAAGTAGTAGTATGTAATAATGATCTGAAGGGAAAGTGAGGAGATAATAATAATGGTGATATAGTAAGATATATATATATAAGATTATATATGTTATAAAATACGGCCCAAGTAAGTATTGGGATATTGAGATGATAAATAGATATATGTAATTAGCAATAAATTTGCATTATATAAGCTATTTTCCTCTCCATCAGCTAGTTCAACAATAAATAAGAATTAATATATATTCAAATCTCTTTTTATTTCAAATTACCCACAAAATTTACTGTATAATGGTAACTTTGGTCTGCTGTATTTTTTTTTTGCTATTATTTTTTTTATCGCTTTCTTTTATCAATATATAATGAACTTCAAGAATTTTCATTTTTGTTTTTTAAATATTAATGTATCCAAAGTCATAATGAACCACTTATAAAATGAACCTAAATATCTTCATAATATTTTAAATTTAACATACGATACAGAGTAATTTAATAAGAAAACTACTAAATTTAAAATATATTTTGCTCTATCTTTAGAAACTAAAGTGAAACATATTATTGCATTTCTTTTTTCATTAATGAATATTAAGTCTATAGGATTTTTTTTTTTTTTATAACGCTACTTAAAAAGTTTCTACTTTTCTTTGTTTTTAGGTATATATTTTAACATTAATTAATAATTATTAAAATTTTGGGGTTATTTTTGATTATAAAATTTTTGGTCAATTTCTATTTTCTAGTACTTATTATTTTTAGAAACATTTAATTTGTTTCCACGAAAGCATAAAAATTCTCTAAAACATTTTATTCACTAGAATTTTTTTTCTTTTTCAGTCGCTAACACCAGGTTGGGAATGTGTTTATTGGAAGCACATTATACAATTGAATATATTTAAACATGAAATCAATCTGTGTAATATATAGTAATTTAACTTTAATAAATATATATTTTACCTATATATATATACTATATAATATAATATATATTATATAAATATATATTAATTTAATATATATATTATATATAATATAATAATATAATTATATTATAAAATATATTATATATATATTAATTATATTATAATATATATATAAATATATTATATATATATCATATATATATATTAATTAAATCATATTAATTATTATATATATATATATTTAGTTATATATATATATTATTAATTATATTCTAAAAGTTTCGTTAAAGTATGAATATCTACTTATACAATTGAATATATTTAAACATTAAATATAAATATAATATATAATTATATATCTATATTATATATATGATGTGGTTGGTAAATCTAGATAAAATAATGATAATATTTAAATAATATAATATAAATATATATAATATATTAATATATATAAATAATTATATATATATATTAATATATATGTAGAAAAGGATTTAATATTCTCCTGATTTAAAATACATTTCCATTTTTACTATTAAATTTAGTTTTTTTCCCTTTTCTCTTTTAAAATTTATATTAAAAAATTTTTAAAAAGTTTATTTTAATATTTATATTTCATTCTTCCCCTTTTAAATTTCCTTTAGATTCAACAACTTTTAATAACTTAATTACCTAACTTAAATTAAATTGATACTCTTACAGAATATATATTATATATATATAATATATATATATTATATATATAATATAAATATATATATATTATATATATAATAATGATATATAGATATATATATATGTGTGTGTGTGTGTTGTGTGTGTATGAATCTTTCTTCTGTAAGTATCTACCTTCCTATTCCCAGATTAGGGGTGAGGTGCGTATATCACACCCGCGGAACAAGAAAGAGTAGAAGAGCATAACGCAAGTCGAAAGAAACCCCCATACAGTCCCCTTATACCTTTTAAGTGAAGAACTTTCGCAGTCAGAAAATTCACCCTAAGGGTTTCTCGAGACTGCACACAACTCTCACTGTGGCATCTTTCAATGTAGGGGTCATTCACCTGAACAAATCCCACAACCATATCCCGCACAAAACAACATCATTCACTCCAGTAATGAATCTTTCTTCTCGCTTCTGCCAAACTCACATTTCTCTCCTTCAGGCATTCCTTCGACTCAATCCACTTATTTCGGGTTCTCTCAGCTTTGGTCGATTCCCAGCCACACTCACGCTAGTACATCCGCTTAACCGAACCACTATCAACCAT
>JABUQX010137702.1:0-2500 GCA_015478945.1 Trachelipus rathkii | reverse complement strand
TAATTTGATAGAAACATTATTTGATAGGGCATATAAAATTTTTTTATCTGTCAGATGAATTAGATTTCCTAAAGGACTTTCTCTGAAAAATAGATTTCCCGACTATCTCATTGAAAATATCTTTAGAAAACAGCTCTCTTTAAAAGTTGAACAACCGCTTCCTGTAAAATTAACTGTATCAAAGAAAATTTTATATCTCAAGTTGCCATTTTTGGGGAAAGTAATTTTATTTACCTAATCGAAAGGAAAATTAATGAAACATTAAAAATAAATTACCAGCATCTTAATCTTAAATTGATTTTTAATAATGATAGCAAAATTGACAAGTTTTTCAAATCTAACGAAAAACTACCTACACCTTTTTGCTCATCGGTGATATATAAATATAATTGTGGTGGCTGTGATCCCGCCTATATTGGGATGACTATATACTCGAAGTCTTTCAACCCTCATTGCTGATCACGAAGGTGTTTCCATCAGAACTTTGGAACAATTGCATCATCTCCCTTATTCGGCTATTAACTCGCATTCTCTCACAATCAAATCACCCTATAAGGGTTCCAAAAGAAATTTTAAAATTTTAGAAATTTTGAACCATGAGTCGGACCTCCAGTCTTGTTTGCAAATCTATGAAAGGATCTATGGCGAAATAACAAGACCCAAAAAGTTAAATGAAAATTTGCATTCCGATAATACCGTAATTTAGAAGTGAGAATTCGTCATATGACATTACTTTTCTTTATATCCTATATTCTAAATACGGTACTTATTTATTTATTTTATGCAATATAGATACTCTATATTTCAGGAATAGCATATAAAATCTTTATAGTGCTAACGTTAATCAATTAGTTATTTGTCATATCTACTATTTAGAATGGGAGTTTAAGAAGTTACTCTTAAAGATTATGATCACTAGAAACTAGTGCGAGAGAGCAAATATATTTCTTTAAGGTAATAGAAAAAAATGTTCTAGAGTATGTTGTATGGTCCTATCTAACTATTTTAATAGTAAAGAGAAGAGAGAAAGGAAGTAGTAATATAGATGATAATAGAATGAAGAGAGATATATAGAAAATAAGAACAAGATAGAATAGATATATAATATATAAGATAGATAAGATAGATAGTAATTATAGATAAGATATATAGTAATAATAGAAAGAGGTAAGATAAGATAAGATATATATAAAATAGGAATAGATCAATAGGGAGGAATAGAGGAAGAGTAAGAGATATATAAGAGAGTATAAGATCTATAGAAGAGGTATGATGTAGAGTTGTAATGATAGATAGCAGATAGAATAAAAGAGAAGTATATAGTATAAGATAGTAGAATAGAAGAGAGTAATAGAAATCGTATAAGATAAGAGAGAGAGGTAGATATAGGATAAGTAAGAAGATAGAATAGAGGGATAGAGAATGAAGATATATGCAGATAATGAGAAGAATATGAAAGATATATAGAAGATAGGTAGAAAAGTCGTCATCGTGTTGAAAAGAGAATATAAATTATGCACGTCGATATAATTATGAATTTAGATTATAGAAGGATATAGTAAGAGAGAATAGAGATATAATCAAGAGATAAGTAAGAGATGAATGAAGTAGTAAGTAATAGTATAGAGTAAGTAGTGAGATATAATATATAATATGGAGCAGAGTGTAGAGAATAAGAGAAGAGTAATGAGAATGAGTAAATAGCTTTATACCGTACAATAAATATAAGAACTATTATTTTACCTATAATATTTTAAATAATATAGAGTCCAAAATCAAATATTTTAATTATAATATCATTTAATCCAACCAAATATGTATATTTTAATATAAACTAATGAAAGAGTAAAATTCGTAATCATGAAATAGTACCATGGAACAAAAATAGTGATATTACAGTATAAGCTATATGAATTACATATATATGTAAATATAGTTATTAATTATATTGAACTATGTAATAAGTACAAGTTTTCAGAATGATGTCCGTATACCTATTACAATATTATTATTTCACCTAGTATCTAAATACTAATAATTCTTTATATTCATTATTAATAAAAAAATATGATAAGAAACTATATTGAGAGAGAGTTATGAAGTAGTAAATATATTTAATATGGTAGTAAAAATATAATATTTTGATCATTATCCTTTCCATTGAAGTACGTATGGGTAATCATGAGAAATCGGACTCCGAGATATGGAATAAAAATACGTATTTTTGAATCTAGGTATAAAAGATAATTACCGTATTTATTTTTACTGAATACTAGGTAATAAATATTACAAATCGCTAATCTCTATTCTGAACGTAATAAATCAATCCGGCTATAATATTTTTACTCTGAAATCGGAAAATGAAAAAATCTGCAATAGTTATTCGTAAATCGTAATAGAAAGAACAGCATATATATCTTTATCATTAACATCATGAGTATACTAGTATAAAAATAATAATAATTACACTATACGTAAAGCTTAATCTGAAATCGTAGCA
>JABUQX010137701.1:30000-35212 GCA_015478945.1 Trachelipus rathkii | reverse complement strand
TTCTAACCATTGACATAGTTAATACAATGTTTTAATATTTAAAAAACATAAAAATAAAAAAACAAAAAAAAAAAATAAAAAAAAAAAAAAAAAAATTATTTTGTTTCAAAACTTTTTTTTATTTATATTTAGCAAGGATTTATCATAATCTTGTCCAATTATCATACAGACCAACGAAATAATGGTAAACATAAACCAAAGTTTATCCAAACCATTAACACCAAAAAATAAGTCTTTATATACTAACCATTAAATATATTTAACCAACAAAGCTTTAGCATCAATAAAGCTAACATATCTTAACAAGCAAACTAAGAATATAATGTACAAAGCAAACTACATATCTCGTCGTAATGAATAATCGCTTAACATCCTGAAAAATTTCCCCTACTTATAATCAAAGGTAAAAATGTTTTTTTTTTTTAAAAAGTAGCTAATTAGGTCATACAATCCTCGATATGTTCCCACTTTCTTGCATATCCAGGAACATGGGTATAAAAGCAATCATCTAAAACAAAAAATCCCCTCAACAAAGTACCATCTATAAAAAAAGGATATACCAACATCTGGAACTACGCCGAATTAACACCACCTTTCATCACAAAGTGCACTCCCGCTCCCTACAAAATATTATGTTCTGTGTGAGTTTTAGAACATCCAAGAAACAACAGTAAATTTGGAAAGACATGGTTCAAGAAAAATAATTGACAATCATGATATGGGGCGAAAAAAATCCGACGTTAATCTTATTGTTTTCTTATTTATTTGTTAGTTTTTCCTACTGTTTAATCATGAATATAGACCCCAAAAAATTAATTTCTAACGGAGCGCAGCGGGCCCCCGCTCCGGCTAGTCCTCAGCCCCACGCCCCGCCACCGCCCCTCCCCCCTACCCCTCCCGCCCCGCACCCCCTCCCCCCAAACCACCTAATACAAAAATTACTTGACAACTACCCAACAAAAAACCCCCCTAAGCAAAAGGGAGCGCCCCATCACACCGTTTTCGTTACACTCCAATGATCTCTCCATCCCGATCTTAAAAACCGTCATCCATCGATTCTGTTTCACTCGTTAACACAGTAATATAGTTATACAAAAAAACCTCCTATTCATTTTCTCTAACAATCCATCAGGTATGTTATTTATCACGTTCGTCATAGTTAATATTTAACATAACGTACCTTAACTAACGAAAAATAAAACAGTTTTCATAATCAAAGAGTAATCTAAAGGGGCATTCACATAACCTTCCCGAGAGAAAACCCAGGGGGAGGCGCCCCTTGTAACACCTAACGCTTTCATGAGGTAACATGAAATATTTTTATCCTTACCCTATTTTAGACCCCCGCCCCCCTTTCAGAAAATATCATTTCAAAACTGTTTAGATTAAGCAACCAGCGCCTCATACAGAGCGATTTGATAGCACCTGTAAGCCACTGTAAGCACTACTTGAATCGCCCCAGAAAGATGCAACGAAGACCCATCTTCGGGGTACCCTGAAGAGGGTGTAAGCGGTATGGGCACCAGCCCTTTGGGTTGAGCCCTTATGTAACAGGTAAAGACGTCGTATTATCTAACAAAATCCTTAACAAAGTGATCAATCTATTAAAGATACCAGCATCTTGAACTATGATTTGACACTATCTTCATCAAAGTGTCACACTTCTCTAGTATAACATCATTTGAAATATGAATAAACGTAGACATTAGCAAAATTCTCGGGCAAACCTGACATTACTAACAAAAACTTAACCTAGGGCTTACGTTTTCTAACACATCATCGTAGGTTAACACAGTAATATCTTACCAAAACTCATCATTTCTCTTACCAAAATCCAGTGATTAATTTCACCCTCCATAGTAATATTTAACATTAACGTACCTAAGCTTACGAAATTAAACAGGCTTTCATTACCAAGAGTATCTAAAGGCAACACACCAACCTCCCGAAGAAAAACTAGGAGGGATGCGCCCTCCTTTGGGCAGGTGTAATCTTGAGACGGGGCGGATCATCCCGAAGGGTGTAGCGGCCATTACCCCTTCCGAAAGGCAGGTGGTAAGGCCTCAGCCTTCGGGCTGAGCCAGAGGGCCCGCTTACAGCCCCTTTCGGGGATGATCCCCCTCTCAAGATGTTCACACCCGGTTCAGGAGGCGCGATCCCTCCTAGTTTTCTCTCGGCGAGGTGGTATGTGTTGCTTTAGATTGACTCTTGGTTAATGAAGCCTGTTTATTCGTAAGTAGTACGTATTGTTAAATATTACTATGACAAGGTGAAATTAACACTGATTTTGTAGAGAGAGAAATGATGTTTTTGTAAGATATTCGTGTGGTTTACCTGACCGATGATGTGTTAGAAACGTAAGCCTAGGTTAAGTTTTTGTTGAGTAATGTCAGGTTTGCCGAAGAATTTTTTGCAATTGGTCTACGTCTATTCATAGTTCAAATGATGTTATACTAGAGAAGTGTGACACTTTGATGAAGATAGTTCAAGATGTTTGTATCTTTGATAGATTCTTTGAAAGATTGTATCACTTGTTTATAGGGATTTTTGTTAGATAATACGTCTTACCTGTTACATAAGGGCTTCAACCCAAAGGGGCTGTGCCCTTACCGCTTACACCCTCTTCAGGGTACCCCTAGATGGGTCTTCGTGCATCTCTCTCTGGGGCGATCTCAAAGTAGGCTTACAGTGCTTACAGTGCTATCAAATCGCCTCTGTTTATGAGGCGCTGTTGCTTAATCTACCAGTTTTGAAATGATATTTTCTGAAAGGGGGGCGGGGTCTAAAATAGGGTAAGGATAAAATATTTCATGTTACCTCATGAAAGCGTTAGGTGTTACAAGGAGCACATCCCCCTGGGTTTTCTCTTGGAAGGTTATGTGGTTGCTTTAGATACTCTTGATTAATGAAAACTGTTTATGCGTAAGTTAGGACGATACTGTTTAAATATTACTATGACAATCGTGGAAAAAACACTGATTTGTTAGGAGAAATGATGAGTTTTTGAAGTATTTACTGCTTAACTGACGACTGATGTGTTTAGAAACGTGAGCCTTGCTTTTAAGTTGTTGTTGGGTAAGTTTATGGTTTGCCCTAGAATTTGCTAATGTCTATGCTTATTCATAGTTCAATTGATTTATACTCAAAATGAGTGACACTTTGATATAAGGTGGTGTTTATCGTAGTTCCAATGGTTTGGTATCTTTTTATAGATTGGGTCACTTTGTGATGGATTTTTGTTAAGATGGATGCAGTTTTACCTGGTGCTTGATATGCAAGAAAAGTGGGAACAGTACTCGAGGATTGTTGATGAACCTATTAGTACTTTACCTTGATAGAAGTAGGGAATTTTCAGGATGGTTAGCTGATTATTCATACGCGGGGTATGTTGTCTGGGTTGCCTTTGTACATTATATTTTTAGTTGGCTGTTAAGATATGTTAGCTTTATTGATGGTAAAACCTAAAACTTTTTTGGTTAAGCATATATTCAATGTTAGTATATAAAAGAACTTATTTTTTGTGTTATGTTTGGATTAAAAACTTTTGTTATGTTTTACCATTTATTACCGTTGTGTATTATTATTTAAGTATCCAAAACAATTGCAATTATTTACTATGTCAATGTTAAAATAACATTGATATGTTAAGATATGCTTGAAAAAGAGGTAATAGGTTACGTTTTGTATGCTTGTTAAGGTACTTACTGCTGATTAAGTGATGGAAACTTTGTTAATGTTGTTTATTCTAGGGCGTAAGGTGGTTTAAGTGTTTTGTCATTGTGCCTTATATTCTTTAGTTCTGTAATGCTATGTTAGCTTTATTAAGGTGAAAACAATGTTACGTTAGCATATATTCGTCGGTTGGTATATTAAAGGAACTTATTTTTTTGTTTACTAGGTTAATTGTGTTGTTGTTGTTGGTATTGTTGTTGTTTTTTGTTGTTGTTTGTTGTTGTTGTTCTAACGGAGAATATATACCCTTTTTGAACTAATATGGTTCGTTCGTGCGTTGTATTCTTGTTTACTTTCTTCTGATTGATTGAAAGAAAGAATCTCATTACCTATAAGGGTTGTTTACGCATACGATTTCCGTCAGTAGGACATTTTTTCGCTGTACTGGTACGATGACATCTCCCCGCATCTCCACGTCTGTTGTTGATATCTTCACGAGGAGCTTCGTTATTCCCCACGTTGTGTCAATAAAATTTTATCGTCAACCGGATGGATACCGATACATTGCTTGTATTCCTACCAAAGGAGTCAAATAATAGACCTTTATTCAGTTTGTGCTGATGGATTCATCAAGATTAATCGACATTCGGCATGCTGCATGGTTAGAGGATAAGGGTATGTTATCCAATGGTTCAGATTGAGTAGCTGAAATATCTATCAGAGGTGACAGTGTGAGAGGTTCATTAATTAGATGGACGCTTGCGTTTCTCATTCCATTGATGACGGTTAATTAAAACCCTTGATTGTTCGCAACTGATTTGGAAACCCCTCGATTGTGAGACCTTCTGGCGTACGTGTATAGGTTTCACAGTTCGAACATCTGAAAATATTACAGCATTGCTTAAAATAAAAAACGAATTAACATCACATCTTAACGATGTTGACATACTTGAGGACTTAATACATATAGCACATGGTGTAATCTATGATATTTACACCGAAACATGTGGTTTCCCTTATAATACAGTATACAGGAGGTTGCGTTAATAAACTATCAAGTTTGGAAAAGTTTACTCCTCTTGTATTGAAGGAATGAGTGGCAGCTGGAATCCCAAAATATGCCTGGAAAAAATGGTTAGTGTGTTGTCATGAATGCATTTATACTTACACCCTTTCAAAGGGTGTTGAATCTTTAGAGAGAGATATAATAGAACGATCCAAACTTGAATTCCTATTTCTCTGATTAGATGAATTAACATAATTTAAAAATAAAACTTATATTTTTATGTATTTTATATGTTTTTATGTATTTATATAACGTTCTTTTCAATTGAAAATTATATGTTATAAAAATGAAAAACTTGTTTTACTCCCTCCTATTGTTCGATTTATTGAACTACATTCTGATTGATGATGGTGGGCTGTTTATTCGTCTGGTTGTTGGTTGCTAAGTACGTTATGCTCATAGTTTAGCTTTACAGAGAGTAAAACTTACTTTGTTTTGTCTTTACCCATTCAGGTATATGCTGGGTTTAGTAAG
>JABUQX010137701.1:17500-20000 GCA_015478945.1 Trachelipus rathkii | reverse complement strand
TAGATCAGGCACTATTTACTGAGTCATGAGCTTCATTTATTTTTGTTTTTTTAAACTACATGGGAACCCCAAAGGTCAGCAATCAATGGCATCAGTCAAATTGTCGGCCTGGGAACGACAGGGCCATTATTTCTCTCCGAATCGAACCTCGTTCAGTCGGTCGTCTCTACTGCCGGCTGCCTTCATTTTGGGCCGCAAAATACTGTATATATAAAGCATTTTACACGGCCAAGTGCAGGGGGCCTGAGCCGACGGGGGAATCAGAGTGGGGATTGTAAGCCTACACCTGGGGAGGGGGCGGAGGAAAAACCCCGCGACACACCCAAATGTAAATTAAAGAGCGGGGTTCCGAGACCCCCGGAGGGGGAAATATAGTCCCACTGTCGTTCCCCGAAGGCCGAGACCCCGACCTCCTGCCATCGTGGTGGTACACCCTAGTTCTAATAGTTTAAAAAAAATAAAAATAAATATAAACTCGCAAACCATTAAAAAATGTTGCACGATCTAAAAAGTACTACGACAAAGCATGCGTCTCTGGAAGTAATTATATAAAAAATTAAAAAAAAAAAAAATTTTTTTTTAAATAAATATATATTTTCATTTTCTACATATATATAGTAAACTTTTCTTCTAAATAAACTTTCCTCAAAAGTCTATAGTTTTTCCTTCCTTTATGGTAACCTTCACCATATATATATATATATATATATATATATATATTTTTGTTTATATATATATATATATATATATATATATATATATATATATATATATATATATATATATATATATATATATATATATATATATATATATATATATATATATATATATATATATATATATTATATATATATATATATAAATATATATATATATTATTATTTATATATTATTATTATATATATATATAGATTATTATATATATACATAGATAAATATATAATTTTTCTTATATATATTATTATTTTAAATACACATATATATATATATATATATATATATATATATATATATATATATATACAGGTATATTTCTATATACATATATATATTATATATATATATATATATATATATATATATATATATATAAATTTACTTTGATGCATGTTTCAGAGTACATTTGCTTCACCGTAGTCAGACTGGTGGTCAGCCGCATGGCTTAGAGCAGCCATGTGCAGCCGAAAGCCAGCTCATTTGGCTAAACAAACGTAGGCACGAACTGGGCAAAGTGACTTTAGTTATATATATATTACATATATATATGATATATAGAGCAGAGAGAGTATATATTATTATTATACATATAGAGACATATAGATATTATTATTATATATATGGTATATACATATATATATATACACCTGTGTCTACCTAACCACACTCATCATAACCTAGACCCTAAAGCCACAGTGAATCAAACCCAGATGTAGATCCATCAGTCTAAAAACCTGATAGAATCTCAACCTAGATTGATTTTAAGTTGCCCAACAAGTAAACCAACCTAGATAGTTTGTTTTAAGAAAATTAGTACACACAGGTGGTGGTGCACGAACGCGACTTTAGTCATATAAAGATATATATATATATATATATATATATATATATATATATATATATATATATATATATATATATATATATAGTTATATATATATATATAGCCTATATATATATATATATATATATATAACAGCATATGATATACAGAGAATACACAATATACATATACAAATATATATATATATATATATAGGTTATAATTGGTTTAAAACTACAACTCATATCTCAAACATTATGAAATTTGTAAAAGATCGATCGTTTCTATAATGTTAACTCGTGCTAAGCACGAACAGCAATTGAGTAAAAGAGTCATTTTGATATATTATATATATATATATATATATATATATATATATATATATATATATATATATATTATATATATTTAATAAAAAATAAAAAAGAACAAACATATTATATATATATATATATATATATATATTATATATATATATATATATGCGAAGTGCAACACGTTAGAAACTGCACAATTTTAGGTCACCAGAAGTATACAACTAATTTAATAAAAAGAAAATTCTCAGAGAGATAATGGTTAAAATTATGACGAATGTGCCAAACCAGATGAGTGTAAAATCGCGATAGAGTGTTATGATTCAGGAAAGTTTTTAAAGCACTTTAGAATAGTTTAAGATTGATCCAGATATTGACATTTCATGAAAAGCTTCATATCTTTTGAGACCTTTAATATGAATCGAGTTTGTTATAAGTTTAGTTATAACATCAACTTTGTTTTCCTTCACACGTCCATTAGGTATCAATCACATTACAGATACCAGCACTAGTGATAGCAACTGCTCTTTATCATATCGAAAATGTGGTTTTTGTTTTGAAAGTAATTAGCACAACCATTCATAAAAAAAAATTTCAAGCGTTTTTGAAGATAAGATAAAACTTCTGCATTCTTTCGATAAAA
>JABUQX010137701.1:0-12500 GCA_015478945.1 Trachelipus rathkii | reverse complement strand
GTTGTAGTAGTAGTAGTAGTAGTAGTAGTAGTAGTAGTAGTAGTAGTAGTAGTAGTACAGAACACCTGGTGTGTCCACTGTCTTAGAACAGATTTGCTTGATTTTACTATATCTATCTATCTATCCATCTATCTATCTATCTATCTATCTATCTGGCCTGCGGGAATAATATGCAGAAAATTTTTTACTAACAGGAACAAAGGCAACAGCAAATGATGTTTTAAAAGTTTTAAACATATGTATATATTAATATTTATATTTGTATATTAATTTTAAATGTTTTGTTTTACTTTTTTTTTTTGTTTACTTCTAAATAATCTGAAAGTTACGTTTCATTAAATAAATAATAATAAAGACTATTCATCTATCTCATTCATCTGCATCCCATTCATCTATCTATCTATCTAATCATATCTATCTATCTATCTATCTATCTATCTATCTATCTATCTATCTATCTATCTATCTATCTTTTTTGGGGGTATATGATTTATTTATTGTGTTGAATGTGTCTAGTGTCTTTGAATAGTACTGTTTGATTTTATTATATCCATAATAGGTCTGCTTGATCTTGTAATATCTAGTTCACTAATTCTAGTGTTTTAATAAAGTAAAAATCGATGTGAATTGCATTAGTTCTAGTTTTATACTTAGTTTATAATTTTATACTTAGTTTCATATTTAATTTATACTTAGTTTATAATTTTATACCTAATAATATACCTAGTTCACTAATTCTGCTGTTTTAATACTTAGTTTACAATTTTATACTTCATTATATACCTAGTTTGCTAATTCTAGTGTTTTAATAAAGTGAAAATAAAATTCAATTTCACTAGCTCTAGTTTGAATTTACAATATCTAGTTTGCTAATTCTAGTCTATTAATAGAATAAAGTCAAAGTTAAAGACCAATCTCCTTAATTAAGATGCATATCTAACTTTTTCTTGAATGAGTCGATTTTATCGCTGTTTATTATTTCATATGATAGACTATTCCACTTGTCAATTACATCATTAGAGAAGAAATTCTTTGCTATATTGGTCTGAAATGCTTAATGAGAAAGCTTATGTCCAATTTTTGTGTTACATCATTAAAATCGTATCTAAAGAATTGCATGTAATCGATGTTGTCAAACTTATTTAGTATTTTGAAAACTTCTACTAATTTTCCTTTCAATCTTCTTGTCTCTAAAGAATATTATTATTATTATTATTATTATTATTATTATTATTATTATTATTATTATTATTATTATTATTATTATTATTATTATTATTATTATTATTATTATTATTATTATTATTATTATTATTATTAGTATTATTATTATTATGTATTATTATTACTATTATTATTATTATTATTAGTATTGTGTGTGTGTGTGTGTGTATTATTATTATTATTATTATTATTATTATTATTATTGTGTGTGATATTATTATTATTATTATTATTATTAATGTGTGTGTGTGTGTGTGTATTATTATGTTTATTATTATTATTATTATTATTATTATTATTATTATTATTATTATTATTATTATTATTATTATTATTATTATTATTATTATTATTATTATTATTATTATTATTATTATTATTATTATTATTATTATTATTATTTTAATGTATGATTTTGATGCTTTTTTCAAGCCTCCTGAAAGTATTTCTTTCTACAGAAGAAATTTTCTTTAATATTATTCTGGAATAAAATAAAACTATTGATTTAATTATAGTACCAAGCTTTTGTCCGTAAACTTTGGACATTTTCAAGGAATAATTTTATTTTTTAGATTTTAACAATTTTGATATATATAAATATTATTTAAACTAATAACAAAAATAAATAAATAAAATTAATAATTTTAAAAGTTAGAAAAGTTAACCTGCATTGAATATTTTGTTATTTAAAAATGTTAAAAAAATTGGACATTTCATTATATTTTATATTTATTACTGGTTTGTGTTTCCTTAAGAGCAATGATTCTCTGAGGCGCAATTCATAAAAAACCATTCTTTCTTATGATGGAAATTTTTTTTTATTTTGTTATCGGGATTTTTGTTATGTCCTTCTTTTTAAAATGTTGAAATACTTTACTCGGCTTATACTTATGTTGCGACATTCTCATGTTGAGGGTATTCGTTGTGTATCCGATATAAGAGGCGTTACATCACTTTCAGAACATTGAATCGGTACACAACGTTACTACTACCAAATTTTTTCCTCCTCCGAGTTCCTCCGATCCTCCTTCTTATATCTGTGTCCTGTTCTGTCTCTTCTAGTCTTCCGCAGGAAAAACTTCCTCTTACGACGATAAAACGTTTTTAGCACTTTGGTGTTGCTAACTTGCGGGACTTGCTGTCGACTTCTTTAATTTCCCCTGGAATGACTCTTGCTTCCGTGGGTGCATGGGGTCCCTCGAAGTGTGTTGAACGCATTGCCTACCAAGGTGGTAATCTCTGGCATAGAGGCGTATATTCCATATTCTTTCCTTTCAACTAAACATAAACAAATCTTGGTTTAACTCTCCTTCTTCAGAAGTTACTTTCGTCTTCAAACTCTAGAGACTCACGCAACTTATAATTCATCTCAGAATCGTTCAAAATCTGTTCTCCGTGACACCAAAAATTCTTTTCTCAGAAGAAAATGTTCTAAAATCTTACTGTTTCCTCTTCCTCACGCTCTTTCTGGCATTTGCAAAAAAAAAAAAAAAAAAGCTTTCTAACTTTGCCTCTTCCTCTTTACCCCACCCCTATAATGCCTTAAGAGGGCAGAACTAAAGTTTTAACTTACGCTAAAGCTGAACTTTATGTTATGAAACTCTTGATATTAATTCTACCACAAACAATTCCAGAATTATTCCTCCTTTTTCACCTCCCACCAGCTCGCCTATTCTTAATACTGTAATTTCTTCTAAAGGGCAGGTATTGATTTTGGCTATGGAATTTTTCATGCTAAGTCCAAAACAGGAAATGGTTATAATTTTCTTAATTTTCAGCCAATTTTAATCAAATTTTAAACTGCAGCTTCTTCTGACCACTGAAACGTCGATTTCGAGTGTGTTTCTTTTTCGAAATAACGTGAAACTCGAAATATATAAGGATGGGTCTATAACCTAAAGATTGACAGAAGCAGAATTTTTATTTTCGACACCAAATCCCGGCAATGGCTCGAATTCCGAAGACAACAATTTTTTGGTTTTGAAAAATGAAAACTAGCGATAAATTTTTTTCTGGTCATCCGATCAAAATAAAATTTTCAGAGCATTTGTAGTCGGGGGAGATACACATTTTTTATTTAAAGTTTTTTGTGCATACGAGAAATTTAAAAGAAAAAATTGGAAATTTTCAAAAAAACATTTGTTTAAATATACAAAAAAAATTATCTAGATACAAAAGAAGTATCTCTCCCGACTACAAATACCCTGAAAATTGGATGACCAGGAAATAAATTATTGTAATTATTTTTTCAAGAATTTTTTTTAAAAGTCAACCGATCAACTTGGTATTTTCAGGACATTTCTAATAGGGGAGGTACAACTTTTTTATTTAGATAATTTTTATTGTATACTATAGAGATATTATTTTAAATTTCCAATTTTTTCTTTTTTTTTTTAAATTTGTTCCATGGCCAAAGGCATAACTGCTGCATATAAAAAAAATCTGAATAAAAATTATGCATATCTCTTGATTACAAATGGTCTGAAAATTTCATGCTGATCGGATAACTAGAACAATAAATAATTATCGCAATTTTTCATTTTTCAAAACCAAAAAAAAATTGATGGGATCGGAATTGACCATTGCAGGGATTCGGTGTCGAAAATCAAAATTTTGCTTCTGTCAATCTTTAGGTTATAGACCCATCCTTTTATGGTTCAAGTTTCACGTAATTTTGAAAAAAAAAAAGTGTAGGACTTGAAGACCAAAATGTCAAAACCATAGTTTCCCCCAAAAATCAAATTACAAAGAAAACCAATAGAGACACAAAAATATCCGAAATCGACATTTTATGGGTACAAAAAAAATCGGCAAATTGCTTTTAATTTGATCAAAATTGGCTAAAACTTGAGAAAATTATGAAACTTGTTGATTTGATGCTAAAACTGAATAACCCTTGAGGCAAAATCAATACCTACCTTAAAGAAGTTATTTTTGCTCTCTCTGAGCTTAACACTTAGAAGGCGTATGGTTCTGAGGCTATTCCTCCAACTATCGTCCTATCACTTTACCTTCTCTACTTTATAAATTTTTCTAATCTTACATCTAACCACCAGTAGAGATTTCGTAAGAAGAGCTCTACTGGGGATCTTCTTTTCCCCTCCTTCTGATTCTTGGTCCTCACCCTTAGGTATTTCGGTGAGTCTTTCGCATGACATAAGCCTTCGATAGAGTCTGGCACAAACACTTTGATTTCTAAACTTTCTTCTTTCGGAATCTATCCTTCTCTCTGATTTCCTTTCCGGTCGTTCTATAGCAGCTACTCTAGAACGCCACAGTTCATTCTATTCAACATAATCTTCGACACAAACATAACATCTTCAAAAACACAACTCAAACCTTCGTCTGTCCCCAATATTCTTGGTCTCATTTTCTCTTGACCTTAATTGGAGGATCACATTACTACTCTTTCTAAACAAGCTTCTAAGAGGTTGGATGTTCTGGGATTTTACGCCACCTCAGTTGCTTCATCATTCAACACTGTATGGAGTATTCCTTACACATCTGGGATGGTTCCCCTCATACAACTCCTCTTGAAAAAAAGTGGAGTCTAGAGCTCTTCGTCTAAATTAACTCTCCTATTCTCCTTAACTCTCTCCACTCTTCTTCTACCCGTCGAATTGTTGCGTTTCTCACTTTTTTTCTATGGCTACCGCAACAGACACTTCAATTCTGAACTCTTCAGTAGTGTACTTCCTCCATTGAGGAGGGTTCGTGCCACACGCATTCCTCCACAGTTTCATCCTTTCTCTATCCAATTTAATCACTATGCTCAATCTAACATGTATTATTCCTCTAGTAAAATCTGAAACACACACTTTTTGTTATCCGTTTTCCCAACTACCTTTGACTTACACACTATGAAACGCGTGTACCGGGGCACGTCGTTAAATTGGATCTGCCTCAAGAACCCTCCCCAACTTCGGTGGTATTGGGTAAGCTTCTGGCCTTTGCCCATCAGAGGAGACTATATATATATATATATTATAATATATTATTATATATTATAATATATATTATATATATATATATATATATAACAAGTTTTGAATTTATAACAGTATGTCAGATGTAAAATCTATATATAGTATATATATAAGATATAATATATTAAAGATTAATCCTATTCGGAGAATTGTTGGGACGAAATCCAAATTTTATTATGGGATTGAAAGGAGAATGCTATGTTATTCTGGTAATGTTGTATGTTAAGTCAGTATTGAAAGCGACTTTTGAGTCCCATATGAAAAAACTGAAGTCTTCTGGGCCTTAAAATGCAAACTTCTTGGCACACCCAGCGAGAAACTGCTGACTAACCTTCAGCGTGTTTACGAGAAAAATATTGATTTTATGTTATGGAAAATAATTTGGTAATTGTCTAGTATTGGTGACGAGTTCGCTCTAACTAATCGATTTGGTTAGAGAATTTTGTAAGAGGAAATAAATGCTGGATGTTTTCAACAAATTTATGTATGTTTTGTTAAGTCCAAAATATGGAATTTTTTTTATTGGTTAAATTTTTTCATATTGGTAAATAATTTTTTTGATTTGATAATAATTTTACTATATAATAATAATCTACTTATAATAAATATACGTAAATATATATTATATATTATATAACTATATATATATAATAGTATATATATTTATATATTATATATATAATATATATATATATATAATATATATTATATATTATGTATATTTAATAAATATATAATAATATATTATATATATAATATATAATTATATAATATATATAAATATATATATATATTATATATATATAATATATATAGATACAGTGGCGGCTCGTGCATGAATAAAATGGTGGGTCGGGGCCAGGGGTCTGGTTTTTGTATATATATATACTATATACATAGTTATATAATAAAAGTTATTATATATAAAATATATACTACTATATATTATATACTATATATATATATCATATTATCAATATAGTTAAAATATATCATATACTATATATAGTTATATATATAATATATGTATAATATATATATTATATATACGTATATTATATAATAACTATATATAATATATATATTAGGTAATCTAATAATATATATATTATATAGTATATAGATATAAATATTTATAATATAATATGATATATAATTAGTATATATATATACTAATATATAGTAACAATATTAAAATATATATATAATATTATATAATATATATATTATATACTTACTATATTAATACTATAATACTACATATAACTAAGTATATACTCAATCAATATATATATATTATATATATATCTAGTATTTATATATATTATATATCATATATATATATAATATATAACGTATAAAGGTAATCATATATATTATATATATATAGTATATAGTTAGTAAATAATATACTATATTAATTATATAATTTCTAATCATAAATATATATATATATATATAGGCTAGATCTACTTCTTAATTAATTATTCTTCATTTCCAATTATTGTAATTTAAAAAAGTATCTTTAAAAAAAACCACTACTTTAAAAAAGTTGGTTTTAATTTGAGTATAAAGATATCATTTTTCTTTATTTGGGCAAATTTTTCAATCACTTTTGTGTTGAATTGAGGAATCTCCTCGATAAAGTTCTTTCTTATTTGATAGCACTCGCAAGTAGCGTTAATCTATCTTGTTGATGTTGTGTGGTTACTCATAGGAAAGGGTTTTACATGCGCTTTGACAATGTACTGACAGACTACGTTCAGAATCCGACGTCACACGGGCGTTCACTAAAACGATTTCTTTTAATTTTCCGGGCCTTCATGAAAAAACAGCATCGGCATTAAACCTATTATCGTCCAAAATTATTTAATATCGCCACATTAACTGTTATTTGTATGTGAACTAAAGGTTTTCTATCATACATAACAGCTAAACTCAGGGAAATGGGTAGTCTCCTCATTTATGTAGTCATAGGAATTATACTTTCGCAAAGTTTGATATGTGCATTCAGAGCATGGAAAAACAACTACTTCATGAGAAGTAAATTGCTTTCGGTCGACAATACAATTACATGAGCGAAAAAACTCAAAGATTTTAAATTTTCTAATTCATCTTATTTCTGTATAATTATTGTGCTTACAAAGCCCTTTGCGCATTGCCGTTTCTAACGGGTATCAGTTAACGTACACTGCATTTTTAAGTCTGTAATGGAACTTCTAAAACTTCACTATCACCCCTGAATGAATAAGAATTTTGCGTTATATTGTGCACGGTATACTGTCAGTAATTAGAGATTCTCATTCATGTATCAAAGCATTTTATGTTCATATTGATTTTACAAATATACTGTAAACGTTGTGTATAAATATATATTTTCATCTCTAATAATAAAAAAAACAGAAAAGAGACAATAAACTGCAGTCTTCCAATAATCGTCAAAGCCACTGATTCTCGAGATGCTTGATCATTCCCTTATATCTAGATCTTCATTTCTGCTTTTAAAAGCATTCTATATATATATCAATTACGATGAAAAGATGGTAATTCCATCCTGTTTGACAAACTATTGGGATATGAACACAAACTTTTATCTATGTTGCTTTTGATATCACAATTTACTTAAAATAAAGTCTGACTATTCATATTAGTTTGAACTTATATCAACGTTAGTTCTATATATATTATCCTTTTACTATTATGATGCGGATCTCTCTATCAAAATTTTTAAATTGAGTTACGATCAAACAATGATTGACATAATGGGCGTAAGCTAGGGTAGTACTCTTTCATCTGCACTTGAACACCGTTGTGGGACCTGCTCATAACAGCTGCTCCGTCATAGGCATTTGTAATGCGCATATTAACTTTTTGGTGTAAAGTATAAAAAATTTTATAATTTCTTACTTTACAGAACACTTCTCTCTCGCTTATAGAGAGCTGTTCTATTATGATTATCTATATATTTATTCAAAAAATCATTACGACAGTCTCTTCTGTGTTAAACGTAGAACGGTCAAAACATAATCACAGAACTTGTTGAAAAGGCCAAGTGAATTATCGGGTTCGTTTTCAATCGGTGCTGTATGGGATTCAAAATAACTGACTTAATTACATATATATTCTAGTATCATAAAAGCTATACATACAGGTCTAAAAACTAATCGATAATTTTGCCAGATGTGAGGAATTAGGCGCAAGGATTTAAGTCGTGTAAAGGACACTATCAAATAGAATGTTATGTATGTGGCTAGGTGTCTAAAAATACTCCCCGTGGATAAGGGATGGCAGTGTCGTGATGTCTCATCCAAAATATAGTATAGTCTCTGTGTATGTGAAGTCGGGCAAAGGTGTACAATCGAAAGCAATAGCATATGAGTACGCTAAATCTTAGTTGCTACAACTAGTACTCATTCTGCAAGTAACAATACTGAATTCTCACATATATTAAGGCGTTCCTCTTACACATTATTGACACAATGAATTATAATATTAAACTCATTACTTTCACAAGTATCGAGGAATATCTTGGCTTGTCTAAAATAATTCTCAAGTACGATCCAGCTTCTATGAATAATAATTGCCTTATATGAATTCTCTAGAACTTATATCTCAAGTCTATGACACAAATTTCATCGATACTCTGTATCACTCCTTAAACACAATATATCAATTCTCCATTCCACTAACAATCTTACGCATGACACATGATCATAAGATTACAGCCAAAACTAAATAAGCAGATCTAGCTCATTTACATAGAAACAAAGAATTGCTCTGAGAGATGTCGCGTCATGATACATAATGCTCCAAAGATCGTTACATCAGCAACGGCGAAATAATATATCTACCGATACGACATCATATACATTAGAGTGATATAAACTCAGATCACTACAAGCGTCAATGTATATTCGTATCTCTCTCAACAAATCGAGGGACCGCAAAAGAGTTTCAACTAAACTTTACATAAATTATCTGACTCCTACGACACAGAAATCGTTATCTCAGATACAGGATAGTGAAAGATACCTATTATATATCTCTCGATAGCAATCAATACAACACCTAGCCAATTCTAGAACATAGAACTCATATAAAAACTAATTCTATTAGTCCTTCTAATATAGTAGTTGACCCACTAGCCGATATGTATGGCGATAACGATAACAATAATAGTATACTACTAAGACTTCCATAAATCCATGGTGCCCCGAACAGAAAAACATAAGAAAAATAAATAATAGACAACAAATGAACAAAACATAACCACACCTCTCCGCATGAATAAATAACTACAGCACAATTACAAAGCAGCATTCTCTAAGTATCTCTGACACCAATCAGGTAAAAAGTATATATACAAGTATGCCGTTAACAAACTCTACACCCTCGTAATTCACAACCTTTTATATCAAGCAATATCTCTAATATTCAATGTATAATATAATCTATACGACATGTCTAGTTAGTATCAACTCAGATCATGCATTTCGAAGTATATCTCAGTTGTAGGCGTAGTGATAAGCATAGTGCACAGAAAATGAGTTGGCTTTAGGATAACACTTAATATACAATAACAACCAGGACGAATGTAACTCATGCTAAATGAATAAACAATAGTCTCTTCAATTCATATATAAAGCTAAGACACTATCACATACCTCATATGCATATAAATAGAATATCAAAATAGCTCAGACAAACAAACTTAACAAACAACGCTATGCCCCACTCATAAAACATATACACTCCAACAATATAACAATAGTTATCTCACGTTTTAACAAAAGAATCAATAAGTACCCTAGCATTGATACGTAATAACCGATATATCCAAGGTATCTAATTTATATTACAAGTGTCTATCGGCTCTAAGGAAAACAATGAGATATCGCATTAAACTATATATTCAACAAAAACACTCGAACGTCGTTCAATATACTTTACGACAACCCAATAAAATTCTTATAACAATCAACCTTGTCTAATTAAATACATAATTAGATTCTAACGAAAATAACCTTGTACACGATACACACGATTTATTTTATCACTCAATGAACCATCAATCTATAAAAAAAGGTCTGAACAAAATATCATAGTAAATAATTATAACTAATGACGCAGCTATCTGACGTCGGATGAATGATAATAAAGCAGTAATATCAGTTATAATAAACCATGTAATATCAAAATACATTTACAACCCTACTTCACTCCCACCCCTTACCACTTGACTTTCGATTATCTATTGAGCCATTGATTTCATTGATCATATATTTATCGAGTATTACATTATCGGTAACATTAAACATACAAAAATAAGTTTTTATATTACTAACTATCGAATATATGCTAGCGTGACATATAAATATAAGTTTATTTACATATTAATAAAGCTTACATAATACCTGTTATTGAACTAAATAAATAATAAATATGTAACAATATATTCGGAAAAGGTTTCCTAATAGTGATTATTATTTAAAAATATATCTATTCATTTTACAATAACTCGCACACTTATACTCAAACTCAAGTATTATAAGTAGTACCTAACACTTCGTATACAAAACTTATATACACTAAATTCCCTCTTTTTCATAGCATAATCTCTAACCATATGCAATGTTAAGTTTATACATTTAACATCGTAAAATAATTATATAAATCCAATAAAATTTAGACTAAAACACTGTGATCATAAAATATTCATCATATACAGACATAACGAATATAATAATGCTGACGTAACAAATTATTTACATCAACTTCGTAATAATTTAACAAAAATTTATTCCAATGTATCTCTCGTTCTATATAATCTAATAATATCATGTAATTATAATATCACCACTGGATAATTAGCAAACATAACAATTGTATTTAAACCAAAACTTAATAACTATAAAAAATAATCATAAAATTTATTTAAAACATGAATAACATTATAAATAAATAAGTTTATTTTATGAAGTAAAAATATCACATAGTTAAGTGTAATAGTTTAACTGATATTTATTAAAGAGTAAAATCATTTTAAATCTAGTAATACTTAACACATTACCAATAACTTCTAGCAGTTCTCTCACAATAGCACCAAATCACATCCCGACCTAAAATTGCAAGATTTTATTATTCTAGAAGTGCTCCCTTGGATTCCTCACCCTCGTGCGACCCTCTACGCCTAGTGTCAATAATTTTGACGAGTATCTATTTTGAGATAGAATCAAGAGTCTAACATACGTTACACAAAAATAGAACGCTGTCGCGTATATCATTGATCTGGAATCCTACGCAGTAATATAATTACCATGATTGCCCTCTAAGTCTACACTGACAGTTTTAACGTCAATAAAACCATAAAACTGCCGGTAATCTCATCAATCTCAATAAGACACAGAAAATATAATGTACAAATATATGTGCAAGATCAATATATTCCAGTAAACCATAGTCGTTATAGTGATAATGTCAATACCACATGAACTAATATCGACTGAGCAGAATCCTTACAATTCTAACAATTATCAATAACGTACAATTAAGATAGACAAAAGGTTCTACAATCAGATAATCTCGATATTGTTCTCACAAATTACTTTGTCCCGCGGCATCACAGTGCCCCGACAACTCGACGCTCGCTACATAAAGATACACGGCTCATTACTGCCTATACAAAAATCCTTCAAACAAATATATGATGACCCAAGTCATATCCAAAGATTACCAGCATCTATTGACTATGATTAATTGATACACTAATCTCTCTCTCATGGCTTCGTACCTAGAGATTATATAACATCATTTGAACTAATATATGAATTTATAAACGTAGACATATTTGTACAAATTACTCTCGGGCAAACCTAGACATTAGCTCAACATAAACTTAACCTAAGGACTTACGTTTCTAACACTCAATACGGCTATATTGAATATGCAACAAACTTATTACAAATTATTTCAATTCTCTCATAATCCAATACAGTTTTAAATATACTCTAATACATATTCTAAATAGTAATATATATTAATTCATAAATAACTGACAACTAACGTTATACGAATTATAACGTATTTTCTTATTAAACCAAGAGTATCAAAGCAATACGTCACCTCCTTCAAGATAGAAAAACCCAGGGATTGCGCCCCTTGAAAAAGGTGAGAATTCATAGAGAGGAAATAGGATCACACCGAATGATGATATGTGTAAAGCGGTTTTTGTATAATTAGGCGCTCAAGCTCCAGAAGGGCGTGGAGAGCACTTTCCCCTCCTTCGGAAGG
>JABUQX010137699.1:30000-36136 GCA_015478945.1 Trachelipus rathkii | reverse complement strand
CACACCCCCTCACAAAAACCGCCATTCACTTATATTATGTACCTTTCTTTTCGCCTCTGCCAAATTCACATTTCTCTCCTCCAGGTATTCCTTTACTGACTCAATCCACTTTTTCTTCGAGCTCCCAGCTGGTTGATTCCCAACACACTCCTCACTATTCATTCGCTTAACCAACCGACTATCATCCATCCTTTCCACATGACCTAACCATCTCAACGTACTTTCATTTATTCTCTCATTTACCCCTTTCTTCACACCACACAACTCTCTAATACGTCCATTCCTCAATTTATCAATTCTTCTCACAAATAACATGCCCCTAAGATTGTCCATCTGAACATATTGTACTTTAGATCTATACCTCTTATTCCAGACCATAGTCTAACTACTATATATTAACACAGGTAACAACATTCCATCATGTAAGACCCTAGCGCACTCAAGACTTAGTCCCTTTACATCCACCAACGATTTAATTGCACCAGCCACATTTCTACCATTCATAACTTCTTACTACACTCTATATCACCCGTTCCCTTTTCATCCAACATATATCCTAAATATATAAACTCAGACACTTGTTCCAGCTGTTCGCCATCTACCATAACCTAACACCGAGGACTGTCCTCATTCACAACCATAACCTTACTCTTATCTACGTTCATTTTCAAACCCATCCTTTTACACACCCTGCCAAATCTCTCTACCAATCCTCTCAAACTCTCTCCAGATTCGCCACATAAAACCAAATCATCAACATATAATAGGTAGGGCACCCTCCACTCTCTTCCATTCTCCATCATTCTAACATCATTCCCATCCACCCCAACCTCTAATTCTTTCATAACCCCATCAATATACAATTTGAATAACCAAGGAGACATAACACATCCCTGCCTCAATCCGCTATTAATTTTAAACCAATCACTTTCAACTCCATTTATTCTTACACACGCTTTACTATCGGCATACATGCTTTTGATTCCATTCAGAAACTTACCACCAACACCATATATCACTAACACCTGCCATAGAGCTTTATTAATCCTTGCATACGCCTGTTGCAAATCCATAAAAACCTAAGTACAATTCATTCTTCTTCCCCCTCATTTTTTCAATCATTTGTTTAATGTAAAGATTTGATCCACACATCCTCTACCACTCCTAAATGCACCTTTGTTCTTCACCAATCAGTCCTTTGGTCACTCAACTCACTTTCTCGACCAAAAATATCAGCATATACTTCCCTACAACACTCAATAAACTAATTTCCCTATAATTCCTAAGAGTTAACTTTATCTCACTACCCTATATGGTTACTTATTACTGTTCGCCTCCTAACTACTCGGTGTCCATGCCTCCTCCATAAAGGTTTTCTGAGCACAAACTTCCAAATTCAATCAATCACCATCTCGCCTCCGTTAAGGATCATTTCACCCAGTATTGATTCCAATTTGCAGATTTACTATCTTCAATTTTCTCACTTTACACATTACCTCCTCTTTACTAATGACCTCATCCCCAAAATACCTATTCTTTCTTGCACCATCAATCCCACACATATTCACTCATCATCTCTTCATTACTGCCAATGTTATGCAGATTTTCGAAGTGTTCCTATACTCTCCCTCACATCCATTTCATCAGTTACGAAAGCACCATCCATATTCATTATTCTAAAGATTCCCCTTATTCTCATTCTTAACCTTTCGCGCTTCTTTTCCAGAAGAGCTTCTCCTATTCCTTTGTAAGTCATCATTCATCCTCCTCCCAAACGTTCATTTACCCTTTTTTCCTACGTATGCACTTTTAGTATTTCTTTTCCTCTTCTTTGACAATTCCAAACATCTTTTTTTGAAACTTCGTCATTGGGTTTTAGTACATTCAACCACGCTTCTTTTTTACTTTATATATATATATATATATATATATATATATATATATATATAGAAATGTTTATATATATATATATATATATATATATATATATATATATATATATATATATATATATATATATATATATATATATATATATATATATATATATATATATATATATATATATATATATATATATAATATTAATAATAATAATAATAATAATAATTACTAATAATAATAATAATAATAAAACCGGTGTTAAAACATCAGATGCCAAAAAAGTTTAAAACAGATTGGGGTAAAATTGTTAGCTCCTCAGTCTAATTAAAGGTCGACGTGACCAGATATACATGGCGTTTGTAGGTTTGTAAGTCTAAGGAAGTTGTTGAAAAGTAGAAAAAGGAAGGGTGTTCTAGACTTTACCTGTGGAGTATATGAATAAGAATGAGCAGAGCAGTTATCTCTGGGGGTCAGAGTGTTGAATAGAGAATGTATGAGGGGACTGTGTGGAAACACGAGTCTCACAAACTCTCCTCAAAGGAATAGGTGCTCGATTAGAGAGTTCAGAAGAGCAGTATAAGGAGAGTGATACAACGACAATTCGACGGGTAGATAAAGACTGGAGAGAGAGAGAGAGAGAGAGAGAGAGAGAGAGAGAGAGAGAGAGAGAGAGAGAGAGAGAGAGAGAGAGAGAGAGAGAGAGAGAGAGAGAGAGAGAGAGAGAGAGAGAGAGAGAGAAAGAGAAAAAGAGAGAGAGAGAGAGAGAGAGAGAGAGAGAGAGAGAGAGAGAGAGAGAGAGAGAGAGAGAGAGAGAGAGAGAGAGAGAGAGAGAGAGAGAGAGAGATCAGGAGAATTTATTAGTCGAAAAGAAAGACTCCACCTTATCAAGGAGGAACAGTATGTGTGAAATTTATGAAGTACTATCTGTTTATTGGTCGAGATTTCAATAATAATTAAATTAAATCTAAGTTTTATAATAGTCGTACAAAATAAATGTATTTAATAAGAATAACATTCTAATAATAATATTTAAAAGTAAAAATTATGAAAAGTAGCTTCACAGGGTTACACTCAACTATATAATTATTCAAAGAGATGCTTACACCAGGATTTAATACCTTTAGGGAACCTAAGCACTAAGGGGAGTAGCTTACGGTTAGAACATTTGGGAAAATGAAGTATTTTTTCAGGTAAACTACTTGGAGCATCGTCTCGAGTATTTATGCATTCTGCAATAAGGCTGAGAAAAGTTTGAAGAACGATTTATTTTTATGACTAATATATTTAGAATAGTTACCCATATAAGAAATTTAATTTTTTTTTTATTTTTAAAGGATTCATAATTTTTTTCCCAATGTTAATGTTAAAAAATATATTTAAAAAATTTTCTATGTTATATCAAGATTTTGATTTCCACTTCACTTTTAATATAGGTTGATTTAAGAAATTGAACGAAGTCTCAAGATCAAAGTACTAAAAAACCACAAAATTCTGAACTACTACTTTAGATGGTAGAAGTAGTTTTAAACTTTTAACAATGAGTCTTAAGTTCTTCTATAATGATTGCAAGTAGTTTAGCTAAGAAGTTAATACATACTTATTAAGATTTTGTACGTAGTTTTGAATGGTCCTACATTATGTGGAAGAAGAACCTTAAATTTTCAGTTTCAAGTAGTTATTTAGTTGAGTGTAATTGTTATAATTGAAATCTGGCAACCATCGATTTGGGTGTGATTTTCTTACCTGATCCTATATATATATATATATATATATATATATATATATAGAATGATAAAGATCATAGTATATATAGGTATATAGATTTATATATATATATATATATATATATATATATATATATATATATATATATATATATATATATAATTTGGAGAATAATTATGGAAAGTAGCTCTTCACAGCATTAATTATTATTGAAATTTTGACCAATGAAAAGATAGAACGTCACAACATTCCAACCAATAGGAGAACTCTCGCAACTTATCAATTTGGGTGTCCTTATCTTTACCTGATCCCAGAAGAAAGTATGAGTTGTGTGTTTTTGAAGATGTAGTTGTGTGGAGGATTATGTGTAATAGAGCGATGAAGAAACTGATTTTTTGAGGCTATATAAAGAACCATATTTTGTTTGTGCCAACAAAAGTGTTATTACAGCATGAGTTAGTTACAGTTAACTTTGAAGACTTCATTCAGATTGAAAGTATCCCGATTCTTTCTCACCTTTGCTGTGAGCCGTGTGTTAATAAAACTATTATTACTCATTATATACTCTTATCTGTTATTCGTATTCTTATTACTTCTAAATGTTTTATTTATTGTTAAAATAGGTTTGGTTTAGTCTTTGCTACATACTATTTGTTAAGTCTTGCATATTTGTTAGAATCTGTTCGGTGTTTCAAAAATAGCAAAAGTAATGGATTTTTTAAATATTGGGTCTATGTATAGTAAAAATATAAAATAAATTAAAATTATATAAAAATAAACCGCGTTCAAAAAGTTTTGTTTCCCCCTCAAATTTAAAAAAAAATCCATTATTTATGTAATGACAAAAATGAGGGTGGTGGGGTAGGGAGGCAGTTTCAAGCATTTGCCAAGAAAGTGGGCGGAGTTCAAATCAACAACTTTGGCTAGCGTGTTTCAGTTCTTACTTTTTACTAATCATACTTACTACGTTATTTACAGAAGCGCAAAATGGATGTAGAATTGGACCGTCCTGGGGATCGCATTGAGCAAGAAAGGGAACGACAAAAGCAGCTTCACCAACTTAAGAAAAAAAATTATGAACTTTCAAATATTACCAGAAAACTTGAAGAGAAAGTTAAAAACCTGGAAAAAGTATATTTATTATTATTATTATTATTATTATTATTATTATTATTATTATTATTATTATTATTATTATTATTATTATTATTATTATTATTATTATTATTATTATTATTATTATTATTATTATTATTATTATTATTATTTTTAGGATCATGTTGATTATCAGCTTCCACTCTTCATATACATATCGATTGTATGAATTCGAACACATTTCATAAAATTGAAGTGAAAATGCTTAAAATCAAATTGAAACTTTAAAACGAAAGCAGCTTCACACCTCTATAAATATTAAAAACATAACCTTTACTTAATGCATATATATAATGTAATTTACTTTTATATTCATATTTTATATTTATTATTTATTTCACTCTGGGTTGTTTAAAAAAAAAAAATAAAAAAAATTTATTTCTAAAAATAAAACGTACTAAATTTTGCTAAACATGCATAAATCGTTCCAGCATATTCTCCGTCAGTTTGATTTTTTTTTAATTTATTGCTAGTATGATACTAACAATGAATTAAATGTGCGGTGACGGACATGATTCAAAAATATATATGACCTGTTTTGTTTTATATCGTGTTTTTTTTGTTTTGTTTTTTTGCTTTTTAATATATTTTAGTATATGATACCAACAATAAATTTGATTCAATGTTCGGAAATATTTTAAATAATTAATTATTTGACAATACTTTTATATTAAATATTTTTAAAAAGTGAAATATTTTTTGATAATTATTTATATATATATATATATATATATATATATATATATATATATATAATATTTAAGAGTATAGATATATATATATATATATATATATATATATATATATATATATATATATATATATATATATATATATATATATATATAGTATATATATATATATATATATATATATATATATATATATATATATATATAAATGGTACATGTGAGCTGGATGACTCGCAAACTTGAGTAGTTTTTTTATGTTGAAAAAGTTAAAATCCAGTATAATTGACAAGAAATTGCTTTCGAGTGAAGCTCAGATTCTTTCCCTTTAAATTTTTTATTAAAATTGTATGAATTTATTTGAATGTGTTTAGTTTATTAATTATTTTTTTTTAAAATATCTTCGTTCAAATAAAAGGTAAATTACGTTTTTATTATTAAAATTAAAATGATAAATACGTTTTACAAATAACTTAAAAAGGTAAATATTTGTGAAAGAGCTGAGAATATTCGAAAGTATGATTAGGAAAATTAAATACATATGAATCAGCGTAAAGCTAGTACCGGAATGTAAAAACTTCGAAAGTACGACACTTACAAAAATAAAATTACATATTTGGAATCTGGGTGTATAAAGCTTATTATATACAAAGTTCGTTTTATGATTTAAACTAACGAATACC
>JABUQX010137699.1:22500-25000 GCA_015478945.1 Trachelipus rathkii | reverse complement strand
AATAAAATATTTTAATATAGAACATTACATATGAGTATCTGGGGGTCCACATACGTAGTTAGGGATTCAGGGGGGCTTTCGCAAGCAGGAAAAGGTTTGGAGCCCCTGGTCTATACAATCGAATCGTTTGATAGTCGTTAATAATTATCGATTATCGAAAAATAATAATGCTATCGATGGTTGGTTGGTTGCCAACAGTTAGGGTAGATCACCTTAGGAAGAGCACCTATATATATATATATATATATATATATATATATATATATATATATATATATATATATATATATATATATATATATATATATATATATATATATATATATATATATATATATATATATATATATTATATTGTTCCTCTGTAGGGCAAAGGCAGAGGTCTATTGAAACTCACCAGAGTTGGGGAGAAAATATTACCAGGGTCAAAAATTAATGGCCATTGTTTCACAATACAAGGAGTTTGAATATGTGCAAATCAAATGAAGTTTGCTGGATAAAGGAAGTGTGCTACATACTTTACCAGTAGAGTACATCTAAGATTGGGCTTAGCGGTCAGGTCTGGGGTCAGAGAGTGGAAAAGAAAAAGGATGCGAGTGTGTGTGGGATGCTGCCTGGGTCCTTTCTCATTGAATAGGTTTGCGACTTAGAGTTCAGAAGTGGTGTCAATTGTAATAGGATAAAATAAAGAGAGAGAGAGAGAGAGAGAGAGAGAGGAAGAGAGAGAGAGAGAGAGAGAGAGAGAGAGAGAGAGAGAGAGAGAGAGAGAGAGAGAGAGAGAGAGAGAGAGAGAGAGAGAGAGAGAGAGAGAGAGAGAGAGAGAGAGAGAGAGAGAGAGAGAGAGAGAGAGAGAGAGAGAGAGAGAGAGAGAGAGAGAGAGAGAGAGAGAGCTCATGGAAAGCAGTAAATCACATCTTTGGCAGAAATTACAATATTACGTGTAAACGAGTTGGAGGTGAAGAAGGAACAATAGCTTCTTAGTCGTCTAAAGTGGAATTAGAAATAAAGGTAGGAGAGAAGTGTTCAGCTTTGACGGCAGTAGATAGCTGTGGTGTCGTTGGAAGAAACAGGACGGGATGAGAGAGCTAGAAGAAGTTGAGTAGACATTTTTTGCAAAATACCATAAAGAGGTTAAAAGAATTCTTTGTGTTACGTAGAATAGATTTAGCACGATTTCGGAATGAACTAAGAAAAGCGTGAGATTTTAGAGTACGAAGACGGTGGAAATTTCTAGACGACGTTAGACTGACGGTAGAGTCTGAGTGCAAGCAGAGCTAAACCAAAGTTTATTAGATTTATTTGAAGGAAAAGAGAATGGAATAGAAGCCTCATGCCAGAAATATTCACTTCAGTTATGCTCTCTACGCGCTCCAAGGAATCTTTCTCGCCGAAGAGATAATTAGTTGAATTAAGGTTTATGAGGTTTAGTTGAAGGAAAAGAGAATGGAATAGAAGCCTCATGCCAGAAATGTTCACTTCAGTTATGCTCTCTACGCACTCCAAGGAATCTTTCTCGCCGAAGAGATAATTAGTTGAATTAAGGTTTATGAGGTTTAGTTGAAGGAAAAGAGAATGGAATAGAAGCCTCATGCCAGAAATGTTCACTTCAGTTATGCTCTCTACGCACTCCAAGGAATCTTTCTCGCCGAAGAGATAATTAGTTGAATTAAGGTTTATGAGGTTTAGTTGAAGGAAAAGAGAATAGAAGCCTCATGCCAGAAATGTTCACTTCAGTTATGCTCTCTACGCACTCCAAGGAATCTTTCTCGCCGAAGAGATAATTAGTTGAATTAAGGTTTAAGGAGTTGGAGCTGAAGGAAAAGAGAATGGAATAGAAGCCTCATGCCAGAAATGTTCACTTCAGTTATGCTCTCTACGCACTCCAAGGAAGAGATAATCAATTTCCAAATATTATAAGAGTACAACAGCTAATCTGAGAAATTTAGGTACCGAAGTTCGTTTTAGTTTTCCTCTCGAGATATCTTTCTTGCTGAAGATTTGAAGAGATATGGCAAGATATTGAGATATGAAGATGATCAGACAGACTAATAATATAAGAAATATTATTTGAAATTACGAAAACCCAAGAATGCTATGTTCATATTCAAGAGTATCAGGAACATGGATAGAGGAGGCGTACCATCAGCTCATCGTTGTTATGGATACAGAAATAGAAGGTAAGTTTACTGTCTGTATCTTGAGAACCAGAAGAAGGCCATTGTCGGTAGTGAACATTGAAATCACTCAAAATGCTGATTTCAGAGGGTGGTGGGAAGAAAATTGTTTCCTACTTTGAAATTTAAATAGTCGAATAAATTAGGATAGTCATTAATGCAAGGAGATAAATAAACAGAAATAAATAACGATTTGATGCGTAGATTGGCAAGTTGAGTTAAGTAATAATTTAAAATTTAAGAGTCCGAATTAGAAACACTGGGGAGCAAATAACGAGATTGCAACATATGCACAACGACATGAGAATTGTGAATAGAAACAAAAA
>JABUQX010137699.1:0-20000 GCA_015478945.1 Trachelipus rathkii | reverse complement strand
AGGGAGATGACCTAGTACTCTTTTCTGGTAGATTCTGGTGGAATTTTGATTCCTGAGCTCTGGTTTGAACGAGATGTCATGGTACTCTTTTCTGGTACCATTCTGATTTCTGAGCTCTGTTTGAAAGAGATGTTCTGGTACTCTTTCTGGTACCATTCCTATTACTGTTGGTTAGAACGAGATGTTCTGGTACCCTTAAGATTATTTTCATTACCCTACTAGATTTTTTTCTTTATTAATTATTAGTTTTATCATCGATTTTAATAATTCATTGATATAATAAATTTAAACTAATGTAAAAATTTTTTTTCCAGAAAACAAAGGAGTCCCCAGCGCCTGATCGTCATTCTATTTTTTCCTGACGAAGCAAAGAGAGAAGGAAGCTGAATATGAAAGACAGATTAATGAAAGGGACGTCGAAATTGATAAATTGAAGCAGAGAATGAAGGATCTCGTGCGAAAATTGACGGGAAAAAATGGAGAAGTATGTTTACTGGCTTTCATAATCTTAATTTTTTATTTTTTTTAACTTAGAAATAAATATTTTTTTTAACATTATTAAAGCTTTGATTTTTTTAATTTGTAGAATTATTTTTATTTAATTTCTAGAACTTTATTTATTTATTTTTTTTTATAAATTTTTAGTATTATTTTTTATTAAATTTAAAACCTTTGAACTTTAAAAGTGCGAACTTTGAAGTTTTTTAATATTTAAGTTTTTTAAATATTTTAAAATTAAATATATTTTAGTTTTAGAGGTATAATTGAAAATTATTAAAAGAATTATTTATTTTTTAAATTTCTATTACTTTGAATATTTTTTAACATTTCTAGAGCTTTGAATGATGTTAAAATTTCTAGAACTTAGAATTTTTTTTTTAATTTCTAGGAATATTTTCTTCATTTCTAGAACTTAGAATTTTTTTTTTAAATTTCTAGGACTTTGAAGGCTTTTATTTAGTTTAAGCTCACACCTCACAAGTTTCTTGCCCTTTATCGAGAAGAGGAACTTCTCTAGAGTGTTTCTCTAAGAATCGAACACAAGACTTCCACAAGACCAATTTAATAACACAAAAACTATGCCATCATAAGCCAAGTACCTTAAAGCTAACCGTATAAAAGCAACTTTTCTGTATGAAACACGTTCAGAGATTTAAAAAAAAATAAAAATAAAAAGAAAGCGACTAAATAGTTTTGTTGCTCCTCAAATTTAAAAAAAAAAAAAATCTATTTTTTATAATTTCTGATATTCCGAACACTTATGGCGGTGTTTCATACAAAATTGTCACTAATGTACTGGGGGTACTCAGACTCCTTCTATACGAGCGGGGCTTGAATGCGGCGTGTCAAACCCCTGCGGCAAACGCCAAATAAATATGTCAATGAATGAATTCAAGTCTGGCTTGAGGATCATTCCTAATAATGTTTAGAAATAATTTTAATTTGATTTGGATTAAAAATTTGAATTTCACAAATATTTGTGAAAGCAAAAATAAAATAATTTGGATTTAAAATATTAATTAAACACTTTTCGCTAAACCGTGAAACCGTTAAAAAGTTCGTTTTTTTTTTTTTTTTTCACAAATTGTTCAAAATATTTTTAATTTCTTTGTTTGGAATATTGTTTTATTTCTTAATGTTCAAGAATATCACAAGTGCAATCATTTTTAAATATTTTATCATGATTATTACTAAACTTTAGTTTTATTAGTTTATTGATAAGATAAATATTTAGTTTTGTTTATTGCTAAAACTTTATTCTTTATTAGTGTATTGCTGTATTTCTGCGTTCTTTTTTACGTATTTATTGCGATTTTCATACATAATTTATAGTGATGGGCACAGTTAACTGAAGCGCTAGCTTCGATAATCGATAATCCGTTAATTTGAAAGTTAATTTTGAAAGATTTAAACCGATAAACTTGAATAAAAATATTAGCAAAAACAACGATAACCTATAATCATGTGAGTACCCACAAATTAGTCATAACTACGAAATATTAAGATGAGCTGGAACATTCCTATGCATTCCGTTGCCTTTTGTTTGCTCCTTTTTGGCTTCATCTCTGCAGAAGGTGCCTGACGTAATCTTGATCAAGGTTCTTCTTATCCGTCCTTGTTGAACATGTTTAGTGGGCACTCCCAACACCTCTCCTTCACATGTTCCCCACAGGTTTACCAACAACCTCCCATTCACATGTTTAGTGACACTGACGAAACGTAAAACATTTCGGATATGCCCAAAGGGGCAGCATCCACATAATGCTCCTCGTCTACTCCTTCCTCCAGCACAACAAGGTGATGGCCTTCGAAGATGAAGTTGGTGCAGCTAAACCTTTGCTGCTGGTTTACTCGTTTGCACGATCTTTTTCATTTATTTCTTCAAGATTCGCTGTTCTTTATTCTAATTTTCAATTTGTAGAACATCATGTCTTCCTCTTGCTCTCGACCACTTCTTAACGAAACTATGGTGTTTGGGCGCTTAGACAGCAAAACCCACTCTTTCTCCGTATCCTCTATCCTCAACCCTTCAGGCAATAATGATGCAGTACATGCGCACAATGACATAGTCTGTGCTCGTGTTTATATTCGAAGTCTTCCGAATTAACGATGTGACTTAGGTTCTCTTGAAAATATTTGACTAAATTCATTTATTATGTTCATTTATCTCTAAACTCGAATGACTATCATAAATACTTTGCCTATCTAAACTCCGATATGGAGCACATTCTCTCTAATACTTTCCTCAGAAATCATTATTTGGGCAATTTCAATGTTTCACCACCATCAATGACTTTCTTCAAGTTTTTTAACTTAAGACTCAGCCCTAGAACTTGCTTTCATTTGCTGGGGCATATTGAATAACCTTAATCCAATAATACAAAGAAATAAAACTCAGAAACCATGAAGCTTTTTTAACTGCTCTATTTTATTTATGGCCACGATCATTTTTTACTTTCTCTGAAATCATCATTTTTTCAAATTCTCTGAAATCATCATTTTTTACATTCTCTGAAATCATCATTTTTTTCTCAAGTCTCCGATGAAACCCCCCCTGCTGTTAGAAACTTTTTCGCCACTGGTGAGGCAAACTGGTCGGACCTGCGGTTTTACTTCCGATTTCCCTTGAAATGATTACTGTTTCTGGCGGGAGATGTCTCCGGACTTTGCAGTGCGTATTACCCGAGGTGATTCTCTCCAGTGTGGAGGCTATACACTTCATTCTCTTTCCATTCAACTAAAATTCATAAACCTTGGCTTAACTCCGATTGTTCTCGTGCTATTATTCGTTGACATGGAATCTTTCCTTCAGGATTTGCTGTCATCTTCACACTCCAGAATATCATGTTTTTAACATTCCGGAATCAATCCTAAATCCTAAATCCTAAATCCTAAATCCTAAATCAATCCTACGTAACACTAAGAACTCTTTTCTTCGTATAAATTGTAATAATTATTCTGGTTCCTCTTTCACTTGCTTTCTGATATTTTGCAAAAAAAAAAAAAATCTCAACCCCAACTTTGCTTCTTCTTATTTCTCTCCTCTTGTTTCTCCTCTCCGGACTACCGCAGCTGTTTTATCTTCTGTTTGAAGCCAACTAGACTCTTGCTTCAGACCTTGAATCTTATTTTCACTTTAGCTATTCTTGTGTTTAAGATTTTAAACTTTTTAAAACGTAGATAAATTTGTAATTTCTTTTCTGAAAGATACTATATCTATCTTTCTGCCCTTAATACCAAGTAGGTGTTCGGTCCTGACAAGATCCCACCCGTGGTTCTTAAAACTCTCTCTCTCTCTCTCTCTCTCTCTCTCTCTCTCTCTCTCTCTCTCCTCCCCTTTCTTCCTTCGCTTTTTCAACCTGTGCCTTAAAGTCCCACCCTCTCAACCCTTCCATCGTTCAATAACTGCTGTTGTTGACGATCATCGTCATATTTGAAATTATCAATAATTATGTTCCTCATGGTTCTATTTCATCCCCAACCCTTTTTCTCCTTTTCATTAATATCTTCCATCTGTCACTTCGTCTCCTGTCGACTCCTATGCCGACTTCACCCTTCATCATTCGAAAAACACTCCACTCAGCAGCAATAGGTCAATGCTTAGAGGGTGGCCTTAGAGCAACAGACCTATGATCCTTTTCATATGACCTAATTGGATCAGTGAAAACATGGCAGTTTACAATGCCTCAAAAAACTGTGTCCATTCATCTTTGTAGTCGACATAATCTTCCACATAACTATAACACCTTTCAAAGCACCCACCTCAAAACTTCGCCTGTCTTTAATTTTCTTGGTATTTTTTTTCTCGTGATCTTCCTTGGAAGGATCACATTATTTCTCCTTTTAAAAGAGCTTCTAAGAGGTTTGTTGTTCTAAGGTGCCTTGAAATTTCTTCACACCACCCCAGCTGCTTGCAATATGTATTTGTTCGTTGTTCACCCTTGTAAGAAGTATGCATCGCACACGTAATATAGTTTTACTCACCTAGCAATCCTTGACAAGGTGGAGTCTAGTTATTTTAGTCTTTTGTTATTTTAGTTATTTTAGTTATTTTTTATGTTGATTTTAGTCTAGTTCTTTTAGTCTTATCAGCTCTTTCGGTCTCACTTTCACCCTCCAGGCTCTTTACTCTGTCGAGCTGTTACGTCACTCTCTTTATACTATTATCCTTTGAGATGATCTCTGAGATATGGCTTCCATAAATTAAATATTTGGGAGTGATTCGCTGACCAAAGACTTAACCACTATGCTCAATCTATATGTACTCCACCGGTAAAGTCTGAATTGCACCCCACTCACTCTATTTTTTCCAGCGCTTTTGATTATCACAGTTTTAAAAGTTGTGTATTGGAACATGTTTGCCTTTTAATTTGGCTCTGCTTTTTATTTCTCCTATTTCTGGTGGAATTCATTATGCCTTTGGTCTTTGCTCACCAGAGAACACATAAAAACCCGTTAACTTTCTATAGGTCAGAAAAAGCTTCAGTTTGTTTTTCTTAAGTGATTACCATTTGAAATTTTAATATGTTGTATCTCAGACACAGAGCTTTCCAAAAAGGTTTAAGAAAACCAATAATCAGACGGTGTTCGAGGAATATATATAAATAATTAAATGATCAAATAAAGTTAAGCATTGGTTATATTTAACAGTTTATTCTCTGCAAAATGTTCTAAATGAATAAGAAATAATAATAAGAAGAAAAATGCACGCAAAATTAACTTTATAATCTAATTATTGCATTCTTTCTGTTTGCCCTTGATCCTATTTGAGTAAAATTAAGGTCATCATTAAAATCGCCCGTGAGCGATACATGAGGAAAAGGGATTTATATTATTCAACTATATACAACATACATTTATTATACATGAAGTAAGATATATAGGTCACTTTCGTTATACGAATGTTAATGCATAGGATACAAGGCTCTTGTTCATATGCGTATAATAATCTTCTGAGTAAATGCGATATATTTGTTTAAACATATACAGGGGTACATGTGATAATAATAATATAGTAATTTATAATAATTAGAATAATATATAAGAAGTACCGAGAGTTATTAAAAACTTAATGAGATAACTTTTTAAATGAATTCTTGTGTTTATAAGCTGTCAATGTTGAGTTGCCATATTGTTGTTGCCAACTATATAATATAGGCTCGCTAATTAGTAGCGACATAAGATAGTTATATTTTTTTAACAATACCACACACTTGAAGACATCATCTTCAATATCCTATATATCAAAAAACATTTGATAAGTGTACTCTCGTAGAGAAAACATAATTTAGTCTATTATAAAACAATTTTCCTATATACTCTCATCTAACACTGGCTAAAGATAGATTTAATGAGCTTTATAGCGATGTTAGAAATTTCTATTAATTAGAAACATATAACTGTATCACATACAGCCTGAGAATTCGTTGAGAGGCGTGGGTGAAGAGCTTAGTGAATTACAGGGCCCTGACAGTTTACAAAGGAACATGATATTATTGACTTTTATGTATGACGCTCAACGAAGAAAATATCCATGTTAGGGATATTTAGCATAAACAATGAATCATTAATCATACATTTTAGATATATAAGAGTATGATTCTTAATAGACTTTTATAGTAGTTTAGGTGTATACGAATATTGTATATAATACAAAATATACGTTCGCATCAAGTTAAAGCAAGTGTATAAACAAATAAAATTCATTGATCATCTCAAACGGTCTGAATGTATTAAGAAAAGAGATTACAATACATAATGATTGCAAATATAAGATTAAACTAGATTGCAATTTAACTAAGTTATTAGTATGGTTTTCAAAATGCTTACTAATATGAGAACATTAGTCCAACATAAGGTTGCACAGACTAACTATAAATTTGTATCTGTGTGCTTTAGAGTGTGAGAATAAGAACCATTCAAACACATATGTTTTATTTGAATATATATCTATATGTAATGAAATATAGTAGTGTCAAAAGTGAGATTTGTGGTTATATCTTAAGATAGCACTCATGTGTGCATGTGCGATCGAATGTGAGTGGTGGAAACTCCTGCGCTAGCTAGTGTATATAAACACTCTGGTTAGATGAGAGGGTGTAGTTAAAATCACTCTGTGGATCCACGTTCACTGGATAAACAAAGAACGTTTTCAATGTTGCTAAACGTTGTATATATATGTAAGCATATCTGTGCGTCTTATCGGTTCACATACCTCTAATAAGTGTCGACTGTAGGGAAAGTTACTGTTGTTTAGAGAGGATATAAATAAACAGTGAATTGTGCTAGTGATCAGTGTGTAGGTATATAGCAGTGTATATCATGTGTCAGGAGTGTAAAAATGTAAGATAGATCTAATGAGGTAAAAACAATAGTAAATGTGGTCATTAAAAAGTGAATTGATTGTAGTACCGTTAGAGTGTCAGAATAGTATGAAGTCTGATAGTTGTTCTCTCGGGAATCCTTATATCGAGGTGAAGTCGAAAGATTAATAATGAGTGAACGGGGCGATGGTGATAAAATAGCGGTCCACAAACATGTTTCATAAATGATGCTTGAGATTTTTTGTATCATCAAGTTCATAAATCGATGTAATGGTGTATTAAGTATCACAGGAGCGTAAGATGGATGCAGATGCAATGGAATGATGTAGTTTTCTTATTAATTAAATGAGTGAATAAACAAAGATAAGATGGTCACATTGATAAAGTAAATCAACACAATTATTTAACTGGCATCACCTAGAATATTATAAAATAACATCAATAGAATAAATATATATAAAAATGAGAAATAACCGAAACACATTTCAAAGAGTAATATATATAGATAAAATAGATTAAGTATATATAAAAATTAATAAGACGAGCCTATTATTGAGACATAACAAAATCCACATATCAAAAAAACAAAAGTATACACTGACATCATGATATAATTGAATGTTTAATTGAGACTGAAACTGCTAATTATACCAAGACTAAGCTAACAATCAATGTGTAAAAAAACAGTAGAAAGATGTATAAACAAGAGGTAAAAGCGCGCATAAAGATAAAATAGCTAAGGTTTAACAGTAAGATGAGTAGATATATATGAAATAGCGTGTAATAGCAGAACTAGTTAAAGCTAGGAACAAAATCACACACCAACAGAAAGAGTCTACAATGTGCACCACGACCGGTACACCTGGAAAGCAGTAAAACAAAAGCATACTATCGTACGTTGAACGTGTTATGTTGCATAACATCTCTTATTATGTATGACTGTATTCTTCACCTACTGTAAACCTAATAGTAAATAGAGAAATATCGATGTTAAGAAGTCCGTATAAGACAGAAGTGTTCATATTGCAGCCATGTTTAATGATCTAACTGCTTTGTGGAACAAAACACTAACAACTGATTCAAAGAACACCCAAGGACTTATATCAACATATAAATCGCCTTATGTACTTGGTTTTTCATTTAAAGAGTAAACACCTTCTAATAACATTACAAGTTTATATCTTGAATTTAATATTTCTGCTTTAATAGAAACTACTGTGAATCGATTAATAGATATAAATGAGATTATAAGCCTCAACTTTAATATGACAAAAGTAAGACGCGTGCTTTATTGTAAAATACGTTATTAAAGCTAGCATTAAAACCAATAAGGTTTAAAGCAGTTGAAATATATGTTAGAGGTACATAAATATGTATCTAAATAAATACATAAATTATATCTAATAGTCCGTTTAAGGTGTTAGTAATTAAAATCTATCCCATACTTATGAAGATGAAAAGCGTGTAGTGTATACTAAACTCTTAAGTGTAATGCAGAGAGGTATGGATTAATTCCATAATAAAGTATTAACGTACAATGTAGTGATTTAAAATAATATATAAGTAAATATATATCAGGCACTTTGGCTTTTTATTCTTATTCATTACATACAATTTTATTAGAAATATAAATTAAAATTATTTTATAGTAAAAATATATTAAAAGTTGTAGAGTGTATAAAGTGTAAGTGTTCTGTGTTGTGGGGTGCTTGCTAATTTGATATGTGTTAGTTGTAAGTGTCTATGGAAGAGTGTAAGTGCTTATAAAGTGTCATAGTGTGTATAAGTGTCATAGTTTGTATAAGTGTTAGTATAGCTATTAAATGTTAGAAAAATATAACTAATCATATTTAAGAAGTTATACCTAAGCAGCTTGTTATATCACCAATCGAATCACTTCTAATTACACTTGATATTAACATATAAGGTAGACACCCATGATTAGGGCTATTCTAGGTCTCAGGGATAGCTGAGGAAAAGGCTTGTAAAATATAAGAGGCCACTCAGTTGCACTATGTGGCACTCACTTGGCACTATGTGGCACTCCACTTAGGCACTTATGTGGCTAACTCACTTTGAGCTCACATCATTGCACATCATTGTGACCACTATCTACTACTACACTGACAAAAACTATTTCGCAGATCACTCATGGACACTACTCATACTATATATAATCATGATTTAGGAATCCACTATTCCTTAAACGAAAATGATCCATTATAATACTATAACTTCATAAACATTGTGTTGGCGATCGACTTACCATCCAATTGAAAAGAGAGGCTCTATCAGTTAGTTCAGAAGCAAAACCCTGTGGAGATCAAATATATTAACTAAATCCCTTGAGTGGTATCTGGCAAGGTCTCACACGGAGTCTGCATAAATATAAATCAATAGCGGTTCAAACACCAAGCTGTATAAGACACGAGTTCACAAAAAAGGCTAAGTCCCTAATATGACCCAGTTGACATAAAGATTTAAATTGACCGTTGGATCAAAATGGACCCATGGACGACAAAAATAGAGATATGTGGTTAGTGTGTTTATATGTAAATGTTGCGAAACACTAATTGTGTTTGGGCGTATGTTAGAACATATGGAGTAAGTGTAGAGATTGTGTAAAAGATAGTCCTCACATAGTAAAAATAATGTGAATTGTCAATGTCAACTTAAATTATATTTTATGATAAGAGTGTCAATGTAATGTAGTGTATATAAGGTATAAGTAAGTTGAGTATTATGTGTAGTGTAAAGTAAATCTGTTGGTGAGTGAGTAAGTGTAATAAATCGTGTTATTATGTATTAAGTAAATATAGCTGATTCGTGAGTGTAAGTAAATCGTGTGGTGTGATATGAATATATGATAATATCATGATTTATGATTAGTAGTTAAACTGTGTGTGAAAGTGTAAAGTTATAAATCTGTGATTTATTGGTGATGTGAGTGTGTGTGAGTAAATCTGTGTGTTTGTATATAGTGTGTATATAATATATATATTGTGAGCGTTTGTGTGTGTGTGTGATTTAGTGTGATGTGTGTAGATAAGGGGTGATAATATTTATTATTAAATATATATATATATATATATATTTAATAATAAATATATATTATATATATATAGTATATTAAGTATATAATATAATAATATATATTATTTATAATAGATAATATTATAATATTGATAATATATATAATTCTATTTAATATATATATTATTAATTATATATAAATAATATATATAATATATATAATATTAATATATATATATTATATTAATTAATAATATAGTATAATAATCTACAATCACAGATCTACCACATATAACATAATATACAAATGGTGATCACGAATCACTTGTAGATGGGGGTCAGTCAGACTTGCAGGCGTGTGTTGGGAAAATGTATAAAAAGATCAACGTTGTATGTTGCTCGCATAGTTTATGAAATGTTCCACCTGATAGCCAAAACCCTAACATTACGTCATTCAGCTTAATACAGCGAACTATTTAGGATATGGTAAATATAGATTAAAATTCATCATCAATATTAAAACACATCTTAATAACTTATTAGTTAATCTATATTCCTAATTTCCTTCATTCCACTCAATCAATACATAATATATATCACAATTATATATAAAATAGTTAAGAAAACCACCCATGATTATGACTACTCCATCCTATCCAACCGTGCATTTGCGTTTACTGTTTGCCGATATCTCCAATAGATACTCGTTTTCTAACGCGTCGGTGGACTGTAAAATTACTCAATAGCTGACGAAATCAATCACTTCATTCATTCTAAGCAACGTGCCTCTTGATTTGATACAGTTAATCAACAATCAATAAAGATTTCTGACCAATATTTGGTAAATCAATACCACTATATATACCTACACTATTAATAATTAAATAGTATATACTTCAATATCAAAATAACTCACAAATAAGATATAACAACTATCAAATAATTCTATACAATTGTATCAAAATACACTATATCTATCCGTATTAAATCACACATATCATCTCTTATTATTAGTGTTATATTATCATAACTTCGATATATATGCCTAGTCGGTGCCGTCTAACATGACACCACTACTAGGACCTATAACGCTCTCTTTCGACACTCACTCATCCATTCATCTACCTCTCAAACAATTTTATTATTTTATTTTTCCTGTATTATACACTTCCCTATTTCTTACCATAATTCATTACTAAGGCTACTTAATTCTTTATTACACATCATACTCAGACTGAATCACATATGGATCAATCTATTTATCTTTCTATGCTCTGATAAAATATTATATCACCCAAATATATCCATACCATGTTATCAAATAACTTTGGTTTCACTTCTCTAGCTAGGCTATTACGACCCATATTCGTAACTTTAATAATTAATACTCATAACCAGAATTTAGACATTAGCTGAGTACTATCCTATTGAAGGTTATTAGTCCTAATTTGTGAATATTAGTATTTAGCTAGATTATTAAAATTTATTATATTAATCTTTTTCCTTGGCACACTCGTACAAACTCTCAAGCACTCAATATATCCACCGCAGTTTTATTTTGTATCGATATCACAATATCATATAACAACAGAATATCGTATTACAGTGAGTAGAAAAGTTAATAACTGACTTTAATCTTCCACATTACCTGGAAGAAAATAATTTATATGCACACATCCACAGATGCTAAAAATCTATCACATATCTTATTTCTTACACTAATTATAAAATATATTAAACAACCATGGAGACAAATAATATACCTATAAACCTTATTGATCATCAGATTATACCTACATACATTACTCTACTTTTGTTTAATAAACTTAACTATACCCCTTCCGTTCCTTGTGAATCCTAACACATACCCCTACTGTTCGTGTATAAAAATGCATTATTAATCCCTTTAATAACAACTCAGTTATTCCATAACTTTCTAATTGTTCTACCACAACGTCCCTCTTATGCATACCTATCATAAGTGCCTTTCCCAATTCAAAAGAAAAACATTAGCAAAAATTGTCTATTATTCTTCTTATTATTTGAGAAATATTATTTCCTACTGCTCACTCACTCTATACATTTATCTAAATTAGGTTATATTAATCACTCTGTATACTAATCTAGATTAATTATTTATTATTATTAATATATAATATTTAATTATTATATATTATTTATATATTATAGATATTATATATATTTTAATAATTTATAATTATATTATTAGATTATTAATTATTATTATATATTATTTAATTATATTATTATAATTATATTATATATAATTAGTTAATTTATTATTATTAATTATTATATTATAGGCTTCTCTATCGTATTTATTTGAATTACTTCATAAAATCAAATAAACGTATTCCTATATCAAATTCAATATAGCGTGAGCTTGATGTGGTTAAGACTTATAAAGGCATTATATAAGTTGACCGCGTGGTAAGTACGGTAATCAGTTAATATCCCTTCTTTGTGAATAATATTATATTTGAGAATTATAAACCGGAAAGAATCGAACAGCTGAAGACTGGTAAGCTTGATGCAAAAAGATATCGAGTATATAAGTGATTAGAGATATTGATAGCAAAATTGTAACTAGGTATTAAATAAGTCGTGAGTATAAATAACCACGTGGGTGCGGGTGTGGTGTGTGTGTAATATAGTAATGATTGTGTTGTGTGTATTATAGTGTTGAGTATATATAATGGTGTGTGTAGATGGGTGGCGGGGGCCGGTGAGGACTGACGGGATCACAAGTGAGGAGGTGAAGGATGAAATACCACAATGAGTGACACAGCAGGGATCGCTGTAACCATCAGGTTCATGGTGTATAATGGGAAACGCGGCGGCAGAAACGTAACCGTATATAGAGTAGCACCTGCAGGTGCTGCGATCTAGAACCAGAATGAGATTCACCTAAGGCTGAGGGAAACGCGATCGTGTATATAAACTAAAGAGTAGGTTAAGACATCTAAAAAAAGGTAGCTTAAACCCCTAAAAGACATGATTCAAAAAATTACCTGATGTATATTCACAAAATGATCACCCATAGTAACCTGAAATAATTAGGGAGAAGGCGGTAAATAATGAGTGAGGGTATAGGTCAATACGTACGACGAAGGGCTTCGCCTCCTGTCTGGGCAGCAACCCTTCTTCAGATAAAGTTGTACAAAAATTTAAGGTGATTTGCACAAAAATATAAGGGTTAGCAAAAAAATTAGGTTTCACAAAATAAAATTAGGGGTTGCCAAGATAAATACGCTGAGTTGAGGTGATTCAAATAAATATACCCATGGTAAGATCATATATATATGGTAGGAGCATAACATCGTGATTACGGAAGTAAAATAAGTCTTAAATCAATAAAAAATGAGGTCAAGGTATCCTTAATTAAAAAGTTAACAGGCCAAAAAAAGGTCAATAAATAATGGTCAAGTAATATATATATAGGAGCTCATAAAAAATAAAAAGGTAAAATAATAAGGTTCAAGGTCAAAATACTATTAAGGATTCTGCGTGGGTACCCATGTATACATTTTCGTCAATTATTGAGGTAGTAGCGTTTATCTACTCTCGCACGTAGAGCTTTCAATAGTTTCTGAGAGATCGTGAAAATATCGATCTAGCATCAGGTAATGGAATGAATAAAAAATTATTATTTTAATTATAATTTATTAATCTTTATATATTTCTCTGGCACACAATATATATATATTATATATAATATATAATAGGGATATCATGGGGGGGCTCCTCCCCAATTATATCCCTTCCATATATGTAAGCCTAGTATAGCGCTATATGTCATGGTGAAATATAAATTATTTTTAAAAATATTAAAACTATTTAATTTTTAATAATGGTTAATTATAAATAAACATATAAAAAAATTCATGATTTTTTAATTAAAAAAATTGTTTATATAGAAAAGATATAAAGAAAAAGTTTATTTTTTTAAATGAAGGGTATCATGATTTAATAATAGGGTATGAAACGTACTATGTCTATTTAATATTATAATATTTAAAAAATTAATTATTATTAAATTTATTTTTTATGAGTTTTCAGTCAATATAATTAGATAATGTTCATTAAAAGATTTTATTTCAGTTTTTGTGGAAATGAGAATTTAGCGATTCCGGTTATTCCAAGCTCAAAATCGGCACCGCTGAGTATCCTAGTATATAATATATATATATATATTAATATATATATATATATAATATATATATAATATTAATAATTTTAATTATATATATTATATATATATATATATATTATATATATATATATGAGTATAAATAAGATATATTATATATATATGACATTACATTACATAATATAATATATAATATATATAAAATAATTTATTAATAATATATATATAATATTATATATATATATATATATTAATATATATATCTAATCCTAAATCTCTAAACAACTCCCATGGAAGGGCTTTCGCTCCTGACTAGTATGCGTTACCAGCATTCGTTATTGTTCTTGCTGGCCCATAATAAACTCTGATACGCTAGACACTCATAGAAGGATCGGTTATATTCTCGGGTCGCAATGATTCGGATAACGCTAAGTTCTCGAGAGTATAACTAATCATCTCATCTTTTTTTGGTTTTAATTTCCAAACTAGCATCTTTATCTTTCAATTTTAGGACACCCTTCAAACTCGTTTTATCTCCAGAGCTCTCTGGAAATCCTGCTTCATTATGCCATATAATATATTCCAACTAACTGGTTACAGGTATATAGTAATAATAATATAGTGATTATCAATGAAGTGAATAAATGGACCGTCTGTATGTTTGCTAGCCTTCTGATCCTCCCTATTGAAGCCATGTGCCGAAGAAGATCTCATGAATCGCCTAAACTGCGTACGTTAAATATATCTCAACCATTATCGTATAGTACTATATAATAATTCACCTATAGAAAGTAAGACTCCTATATAATTTGTAATCCGCAAATCATAATTATAAACATAGTTTTAATTTACATTAATTAATTTAAAAAAATAATTTATTTCATAAAATTCTTATGTCATACTACACTATTAATATATATTTTAAGTTATAAATATAAGAAATTACTATTAAATTAATATTACAATTGTAATAAGAGACCTGAGATTGAATTACAATCTTTCTATGCTGCTCCTCTTAATAAAGTAGTAATAATTAATCAAATTTGATCAATATTAAATTTAATATAATTTTGATTTTAATTTTGAAATTTAACTCAATTTCAATAATATAATTTTTATTTAATAATATTCTTAAGTTTATTATTAATTTCTGCGCTTAATTCTTGACAATATAATCTTCGTGCTTTATCAATTTAATTAGTGCACGTCAATATAAAATATGCTATCCTTAGAGGTAAAAATCATAGAAGGATATATATAATATAATAATATTATATATAAAAATTATTGATTTATAGCATATATTTTTATTTTATATATTATAATAATATTTGATGTTAATTTGCTCCTTTCCTCGTCCTTTGAGTTAATTTTGAAGTCATTGCAGAATTGTTTGTTGATGAAGATGATTATTTTACCTTATAAAACTTAGAACTCTCCACTAGAAAAATTAGTATATATAGGTATATAGATCTTATGACAAAGCTAATATGATAAAAAAGTAAATATAAAAGAAACTTAATAAAATTAATAATTTGATAAATATAAGTATATAGATTAATAATAAAAAGTACATTAATAAATAAATAATGAATAATATTATTTACAGACACATGTTATTATATATGCATTCATTTTTTTTATATGTTAAGATGACAATATAATATGTATTCATAACTAGGGCTGTTTTCCACTATGAGAGGTCAACATCTAAGAACTGTTAACATTGTATCAATAAACCTTGAATATAAAATTTGCCGAGCAAGTGAAAAGAATTAATTATATGATCGAAAGAGCATGATGGAATACCTAATAAGGGTAACGTAAATGAGAGGGTGAGTGACTCAGCATTATCTATCGATGCTTAGATTTATAATTTGGATCATAAGTAAGATGCAGAAAGAGAATAAATAAACGAGGTATACTCTGAGCACTCTATGGTTTTGAAACATTATTTCCACATTTATACATTCTAAGTCAAATAACAATTCGCGATTCTCAAGTATGAAATAATAGCTTTAGTACACAGTTTTGATTCATTCTTATTTGGCTGGGCTGATGATTATCTTCTAATATGGAATACATATATTGGACATGTCTTTAATATTTTCTCTTAATAATTATCGACATTATAATTTTATGGGTTCATATACACAAAAATATTAACAATTTATAATGTTAGTGATATGATGATCGTTACCACCAGAGAAAAATTTAAAGTCTAAACATTAATAATATATTTAGTAAGCCATTTTTTATACTTTGAAGTGATTGCCAAAGACTCAAATTAATGTGAAAGTTCTACTCACTAGGTAGGTATAATAAAATAAGCATATTGCCTTAAAATAATATTTAATGAATTAAAATATAGGTATCTTCTTACTTTAATTATGAAGAATCTAACTCCCTAACGTTAACTTTGTTATACAAACGCAAAAGCTATGATATGAGAATAATGAACGATATCATATCTATACATTATGGGATCTATTTCTTTAATCTCTAATAATAGATAATTAATATCAAACTATTATAATTATTTCAGTCATTACATGAATAAACACTATAGATAATCATTATGTTTGGATAAGTGTTTAATAAATTTTATAAGGAATTTTGTTATTGTGATATTATTATATATTAGCAATTTAAAAAGTAAAATCCCATTAAAATAAAGTATTTATACCTTAACCCCAGTATAGCGTATATATATATATATTAAAATATATATTAATATATATATAATAATATATTAATATATATATTATAGTATATAATTATATATAATATATAAACAATAAGTATATAATATATATATTATATATATATATATATAATAATATATAATATATATATATATTATATTATTATATGGAATCCATGTGAACTCATTAATAACATGACTGTAAAGAAAATGTTTCAATCTCTGAAAGGTTTACACTATCCTTTTATTATATATACTGCTTTAAAAAATAATAGAGAATTTTAATTAATATTTGAGTATACTATAAAAAACAATTTCCTTTGTTTTGTCAGCTTCACGGGTATCCTTTTAGTTTAATATATAAAAGTACATTTATATTATAGTATATATTATATATAATATATATAATATAATTAATATTAATAATAGATATTAATTTTAGAAGTATTAAGGTGAGTAAATTAGATAGGCTATATATCAATAATGATAATATAATTAGTCTTATTAATGAGGTAAATAGGTAGCATCATATATAAAAGAGTGTTTTTGCTCTATTATTCACAGTAACGTAAGGGTTCTATAGATAACTTAGATTCCCTCAGAAATTATTACTATTCTATAGAGTGTGCTAAGATTTCTTTTAATTCTCCACATTAATAGTAGTAATAATCGTGATTTTTGTTGTATAATTCCCCGGATAACATGATGTATAACGTGACAAGAGTAGAGAATTAATGCTAAGTAATTTTGCGGAAATTTATGCTCCGAGAGTAATTTTGAGATACAAGGCTATGGTGTTATCTCCACTATTTGTGTGTGGTTGTCATAAATCTATTTACTCTCTTTTCTTGTGTTATTGAGTTTCGTATTATTTCTATTAACGAACTCTATTATTATAATATACTCACATATTACCTCCATATTTACGGCCTCAGAAGCCTCGGACGATATCATTCACCACGAAAGCACTCCGCAAATACCAAATGAGTGCGTTTTCAATATATATAGAATGCGTAATTGCTTTTTTCTTTTAAGCGCTAATAAGCAACTCATAGCTCCCTAGTTCATACTACGATAGTTGCTTTACGCATAGCTTTTGGAAAAGGTGATAAAAACTCGCACAGAATAGGCAGAGAAGTCTGGGTCTCTGCCTCCTTCAGAGATGACAGTACTGGGCTGGAATGAGATTACTAGAGTCCCGCCCCTCCGGGGAATTGGTCCGCAATCTCGTCTGGAACCCCGCCCTTACCTTCTATGGTACTTGGCCTCTATTATATTTCCCTGGTCCGTTATCCCCCTCGCAAGGTGTTAAATCGGATTCGCTGTCTGACCTATCCCCTCCTGAGAGTATAAGGATATTAGAACTAATCGTGGAATATTGTCTTACAAGGAGGTGGAACCTCTCCCCTCAATTCGTGTCCGTCCCGAATCGAGAGCTGCGAATCGACACACACCATAACAATGGGGGGATGAGATGATTCTATTTTAATATATATATATCTATTTCCTTATATCAGAGTTGAAACTAGAACTAATAATATAAGATAAATTTAGACAAAAATAAAAAGTAAAACTACTAACAAAAATTTCCTTCTATCATATTGTAAACTCAATCCTGTGATAATAACTATTAAAGTCATCCCTTTATGTATAGATATCCCTTAAGTAACATTTGAAACATATTATCACAACCTTCTCCACCCATTAAATATAGAGTATATAGATATTAATAATATATATATACTATTATAAATATATATATTAATATATATATTACTATAATATATAATATATATATATAAATAAGATATTAATATAATATAATAATATATTAATATATAATAATAATATATATAATATACATAATATTAATATATATATATATATATAATATATATTATAATATATATATAATATATATTATATATAATATGTATATATTATATATATATTATTTATATATAATAATATATAAAAACTGAAAAAAAAAGCATTTTAAGAAAAATAATGACAGAGAGCTCCTTTTGTTTTTTTTTTTCTGCTTTTTTTTTTCTTTTCTGTATTTTATAATCGTAATAAAAATACCAAGTAGATCACCAACATTATTTAAGGACATAAATTTTCAGTGAAAGGGAACAGCACCATATATATATATATATAATATAATATATATAATATATATATATATGTAATATATATATTATTTATATATATATATATTTATATATTATATATATATATATAATATATATATATAGTATATATTATATAATATAATTAAGAGCGGAGTGAGGCAGTTGTTATGTCTCCTTGAGTTATTTCAATTTTTATGAAATGGGGTTATGAAAGAATTAGAAGATGGGGGTGGCAGAAAAATGGTGTTAGAATGATGGAGAATGGAGGAGGGTGGAGCCCTACCTATTATATTGCGGATGATTTGGTTTGTGTTTCAAATCTGAAGAGAGTTGGAGAGGATTGGTTGAGGAGATTTGGTAGGGTTGTAAAAGAAGGGTTTGGAAAGTAAACGTAGTAAGATGTAAGGTTATGTTGTGAGTGAGGATTGTCCTTGTGTGAAGTTATGTTAGATGGTGAGCAGCGGGAACAAGTGTCTGAGTTTAAAATTTAGAAATATGTTGGGATGAAAAGGGACGGGATGATGCAGAGTGTAGTAGGAAAGTTCTGAATGCAGGAAGGTGGGCTGGTGCAATTAAATCGTTGGTGGGATGTAAAGGGACTAAGTCTTGAGTTGCTTAGGGTCTTACATGAGGGAATGTTGTACCTGTGTTAATGTATTATAGTAGTGAGAATATGGTCTTGGAATAAGAAGTATAGATCTAAAGTTCAATGTGTCAAGAAGAATCTTAGGGCGTGTTAGGTGTAAGAAGATTTGATTATTAAAATTATTGAATGGGCGTATTAGAGAGTTGTTGTGGTGTGAAGAAAGGGGCAAATGAGAGGAATAAATGAAAGTACTGATGGTGTGTGGTCATGTGGGAAAATGGATGATATTCTTGTTATGTTAAAGCGGATGTTGATAGTGGTGAGTCGCGGGAATCGACCGGTTGGGAATCCGAGAAAAAGTGGATTAGTCAGTAAAAGAATGTCTGGATGAGAGAAAATGAGAGTTGGCAGAGGCGAGAATAAAGTGCATAATAGGAGTGAATGGCGGGTTTGGTGAGGGTTATGTTGTGGCCTACCTGGGCCAGGGATGAACCCTACACTTAACGATTAATTGAGTCATAAGTGGAGAGGGTCCTGTCGCTATATA
>JABUQX010137698.1:20000-25000 GCA_015478945.1 Trachelipus rathkii | reverse complement strand
CCTATACACTATATATGATAATATTATATATAATATATATATATATATTATAAATGTTATATATATATATATATAATATATATATATATAATATTATAATATATAATATAAATATATATAATATATTCTACTATATATATATAATATCATAATAATATTATATTATATAGATATATATATAATATATTACAATAATAATATAAAAATAATATATACTTATAATAATAATATTATATATAAATATATATATATATATATATATACTATATATATTATATATCAGCTATCAGCTAATTAAATAATGTAAAATGTTCAAATTCGTCTTAGTTATACTCGCTGTTAATATATATTATATATACTATTATATAGTATATATATATTATATAATATATATATATAACTTAATATATATATATTAATATAATATATATATATATATAATATATAATAATAATTATATAAATATATATATATGTATATCAATATATTATATAACTATATTCATATAATATTATATATATATTATATATTTATATACTTATATAAATATATATTATATTATATATATAATATATCATATAATATATATAATATATAATATATCAATATAATATATTACGTATATTATATTATTATATATATATATAAATATTATATATATATATATAATATATATTATATATATTTTTATATATAAAATATATATCAAATATATTATTATATAATATATATATATATTATATACTATATATATTTATATAATATAATATATATATATAATATATATATATATATAGTATATATTAAAATTATATATATATATATATAAAATATATAATTATTATAATATATTAATTATATATATATATATATATATATATAATCCTATATTATATATTTATATATACTATAATATAATATATATATATATATATAAATATATATACTATAATAATATATATAATATATATATATAATATATATAATTATATAATAATATATAAATATATAATATATAAATAAATTATATACTATATTAATATATATATAATATATATATATAAATACGTAATATATATATATTATATATATATTAAAAAAATAAAATATATATATACATAATATATATATATAATATATATATATAATTATATACTATATATATATATAATATATAATCTTATTATATATATATATATATATATATTAATATATATATTATAATAGTGCAAATAATAATAATATAATATAATCATAATAAAATAATAATAATAATATAATATAATAATAATAATATAATAATAATAATAATAATAATAATAATAATAATAATAATAATAATAATAATTAAAATAGAGTAAATAAATAATAATAATAATAATAATAGTAATAGTAAATTAATAAAGTAAATAGTAATAAATAATAATTTAATAATAATAATAATAAATATTTAATAAATAAAAATACGAAAGCGGTAATATTACCAATAACAATAATAATAGGTAAAATACTGATAATTGCATGGAGATAATAATAAATTAATAATAATAATAAAATATATTAATTATATATATATTCAAGAGAAACGTAATTAGTTTTTGCTTAATCATAATAATAATTTTTTTTTTATTTATTTCTTTTTGGATTAATAAAAAGTGAATTTAATAATTGATTAATTTTATAACTAATAATTTAATTAAGATAAACTTGTATAGATAATATTTATCTCCACATTTCTTTGCGGAATTGGTTCTCCAGGATCCACGTTTTCACACATAAAATTTAGAACAATTATACCTCCGATGATTCATTTGCACGTGATGATGTCAATTAAAATGATCTTTACTTACAACAACTTTCTTGAGATTTAATTTCTCTTTTAGGAAATGTAGTTTTTATATTTTTCTAAATATTAAATATTTTAACCAGATTTTTTTTTAATGTTTTCCTCTGATAGGAAAAAATCCAGAGTAAATAGAATTTAAAGTTTTTTTTTGTTTAAAGATAATATATATATATTATATAATATATAATATATATAAATTTCCTCTATGTATTTTTCGTATATATAATATTATATATACTTATATATATATATACAATAATAAATATAGTTATCTAATAATATATATATATATATATGTATATATATATATATATAAAATATATATATATATATATATATATATATATATATATATATATACTATATAATATAGTATTATATATATATATATATATATATATATAATTTATTATATATATATAATATATATTATAATATATGTATTACATTATATATATATTATATGATATAATATATTTATATATATATATATATATAATATATATATATATATTATTAAATATATATATAAATATATAAAATATATATATTTATATTAGTATTATAAACTATATATATATATATAATTATATATATATATAATAATATACTATATATATAATATATATATATGCCTATATAACTATAATATATATAATATATAATATAAATTATTTTTAATTAATTTTGGTGAAACTCGATATATATCTAAATAATATATATATATATTATATGCCTTATTATATATAATATAATATACATATATATTATATTATAATATAATATATCATATTAATATATACTATATATTATATATATATATAATATAGATATAATATATATATATATATATATATATATATATAATACGATATATATATATAAATATATAGTATATATATATTATAGTTATATATATATTATTATATATATACATATATATATATATATATATACTATATAATATATATATAATATATTTGGCACCATGAGAGTATTAAAACAAAGGAAAATTTTTGAAAAGGGAGGAGTTATTAGAATGTGAGGAAGATTACCAATAAACTGAGATGGATAGAAAATATGTTTGTAGGGTGACAAAAGTGTTTGACAGAAAGCATGCTTTTTTCTATTCAAAATTAAAGTGCAAAAAAAATATCCAAAAATAAATATAATAAGGTTACATAGATTTGCAAGAGTTATGAAAAAATAATGATTGATACAAGTTCTTCATTAGAAGTAAAGGCGAAAAAGAGTAGATGGAAATATAATTTTAGGGACACTATTTTTGATATAGTTTAAATTTAAAAGTGTAGTATACTTCATAATTACTGAATATAAGGTTGATCCCAAAAAGAAAATCAGGAATCAGAAGGTTGAACAAGTTACAAAGAGCAGAGAAAAAGAGTTGTGTTGAAGAGAGATGAGAGAAAGAGAGAGAGAGAGATGAGGAGAGCAACCTGAGGAGTAAGGAAGAGACTAGAGAGGAGAAGAGAAAAGAGAAGAGAGGAGACGAAGATGATAGCGAGAGAGATTACGAATTTTATGGAAAAGTCTTTATCCCATTATTAATTCAAAAATGTCTCTCCTATGGTTCATTTCTTCAGAAACATTCACTTGAAACTCCGAATTGTAGATGTAAAATGGTGAGAAGAGAGAGAGAGAGAGAGAGAGAGGAGAAGAGAGAGAGAGGAGAGAGAGAGAGAGAGAGAGAGAGAGAGAGAGAGAGATATCTTTAAAAGAACTTATCCCAGATTAATCCAAAAGTTTTCTCTATGTTCATCTCTTCAGAAAAAGATTCACTGTAATTCCGAATTGTAGAGGTAAAATGGTAAAGAGAGAGAGAAGAGAGAGAGAAGAGAGAGAGAGAGAGAGAGAGAGAGAGAGAGAGAGAGAGAGAGAGAGAGAGGAAATATCTAGTACAGAACTATTTTCGCTATCTGAGATAAAATTGGAAGCATCAAGACGAATAAATAACCTTTCGTTTTAAGGATGGATTCGTAAACTTTGAGAAGGACAGGCGAAAAAAGCAATAATAAGATAGTTAGAGAGATGTAAAGGGTCCATTTTTATGGTATGGATAAAATGAGGATGAATAAAAAAATCAAATTTTCTTACTCATAAATACTTTAGATCACCAAATCAAGGTCTAAGTTGTTGGAATCCAAGTTTTGAAAGTCACAGCGGTAATATCACAGAGCAGTTTCATCATTATAGAACTAAACTCTAGAAACCAAAGAATCCTTTCCTTACAATAAATTATGATGCTAGTCATGAGTGACTCAGGAGAGCTAATACACACAAGCGCGCCCTCTCTCTCTCTCTCTCTCTCTCTCCTCCTCTCTTCTCCTCTCATCTCTCTCTCTCTCTCCTCTCTCTCTGCTCCTCTCTCCTCTTCTTCTCTCTCTCTCATCTCTCTCTCTCTCTTCTCTCTCTCACACACACACACACACAAATATATTATAGATAGTATATATATATAATATAATAATATATATATATATATAATATATATATAATTATATATTATATATATATATATTTTGAAAGAATGGTAAAATCTGCAGGTATAGATAAAAATACTGGTGAAATGATCAGAGCGAAGCGAGATGTTGGCTGATGAATTTGGAAGTTGTGTAATAAACCGTTTATGGAGGTATAGTTCCAAGGATTGGAGGAGACGGTAATAGTACCCTTGTATAAGGGTTAGGGAGAAAAGGGGAACTGTTGAAATTATAGGGGAATAAGTTTATTGAGTGTGTAGGGAAGGTATATGCTGGTATTTTGTCGAAAGAGTGCGTCGATATATATATATATATTGGTGAAGAACAAGGTGCGTTAGGAGTGTAGAGGATTGTTGTGATCCAAATCTTACATTGAAACAATATGATGAGAGAAATGAGGGAGAAGAAGAATAAATTATATTATAGGTTTATGGATTATACAACAGGCGTCAAATGGATAGAGTTAATAGGAAGCTTTATGGCAGGTATTATCATGGTATTGTGGTAGGTTCTGAATGGAATCAAAAGTTATGTATGATGATAGTGAGCGTGTGTAAGAATAAATGGTTCAATGGTGATTGTTTAGGATTAATTAGCGGAGTGAGACAGGTTGTGTTATGTCTCCTTGTTATTCAAATGTGTAATATGGATGG
>JABUQX010137698.1:2500-10000 GCA_015478945.1 Trachelipus rathkii | reverse complement strand
TAACAGTTGATTTTAGCTTAATCTAAAAAAATCAATATTTTTTAAAAGTAATCGAAGTTTTGAAATGGGTATGTATCAACGCTGCCACATGATGTTAATAAAAAATTGCTACAATTGCGATATATTTATAAGGAATATTATTCGGTGTTTTCATATATAAGTTATTTATTATACGTTCGAAAAATTAAAGGTTATGATAAGTTTTGTTAAGTAGACATAGATTTTCTGTGTACACTTAACAAAACATATCGTAAGAAAAACTTAGTGGGTCCTAAAGCGAAAATAAACATAAAAGAATTAGGTAGAGGGAATATATTTATGTATGAAAGACATTTGTTAGCGGTTTTTTAGCCCTCATACATGGGGACGAAAGATATTAAAAAAAACGATTATAGGAAAAAAATAAATATCTCGTCATATTATGTTAATCTCAACAATTAATATATATATATATATATATATATATATTTATATATATATAGAGAAAAGAAATATATATATATATATATATATATATATATATATATATATATATATATATATATATATATATATATATATAAATATATGTATAATAATATGCATTTATGCATGTATTAATATGTACAATAATATTATGTAAAATAATAATATTAATATGTATTTGTGTATGTATGTATTAGTTTGTATATATGCATATTTCTTTTTTATGTGTTTTATGTTTTTTCATATTAAATAAAGCGCCCGGTAGCTCAGTGGTAGAGCACTCGCCAAACAAAGTGAAGGTCCCAGGTTCGCAACAGGTCGGGTGGGAGAATGTGAACTATTCTCTCTTTTTGATTGGCTTCCTCTTTCTCGGACGTTAATTGAGTATTGAGTATACTTCCCCCCACCCCCTCACGCCACTCTGCCCCTAAGTAGCGGTGTTTATCTGTAAAAAGAAGAAAAAATCAATGTACTACATCAATACATTGTTTTTTCAACGTTGAGAGAATAAAATTTCTCATTGAGATAAAATGGAAAAATTATATATTAAAGTAAAAAAAAAATGTTAGAAAATATAAAATATCATAATAGTTATTCTTTTTCTAACAGTTTATTTGTTCACATTTTTTCCGTAAATTTAAATTGATCATTAGCAGATAAAAAGGAAAGTTTAGTAAACATAGTATTTAATGAATTAAATAATAATAATAATAATAATAATAATAATAATAATAATAATAATAATAATAATAATAAATAATAATAATAATAAAAATAATAATAATAATAATAATAATAATAATAATAATAATAATAATAATAATAATAATAATAATAATAATAGATAATAATGTTAAAAACTCTAATAATCGTAATAATAATAATAATAATAATAATAATAATAATAATAATAATAATAATAATAATAATAATAATAATAATAATAATAATAATAATAATAATAATAATAATAATATCAATAATACACACACACACACACACACACACACACACACACACACACACACACACACACACACACACATATTATTAATAATAATAATATTATTATTAATAATAATATAATAATATTAATTAACTAATTAATTAATTTTATAATACACAAAATATTAATATTAATACGATATGACATATTAATAATATTATAAATAATAATACACACACACATAATAATACACACACACAATAATAATAAAAGACACATGATCATGACAATAATAATAATAATACACAATAATAATAATAAGTAATGACATAATAAATATAATAATAATAATAATAATAATATCAGATTAAGTAATTTCATTTCAAACCATCTAAAAAAAGGATTTAAAGACCTGGATCTTTCATATATTTTAAAAATTATTTCTTAAATTTTGCAATGACATTATTATGATTATTATATAAGAAAAGGTAAAAAAAAATATATTCTAATATCCTCAGCAACATAATTCCTTTTTATTTCAAATAAGGGGAAGAAACCATATCCATAGCAACGGTAATTTTCACGCTTAAATTGAATATTATTCTAAAGAATAGACTTATTCGAAAGGCGTAATGGAGAAAGATAGAATCAAATTATGAGGCTTTGGTTTGGAGCTGAAATGGCTCCGATAAAGGTCCGTATAATGGCCCGTCTAAAGACCCGCATAATGGCCCGTCTAATAGCCCGTCTATGACTTTGTGACTTCAAATATTCTCTGACCTCAAAATAGAGAATCCTGTTTACTATATTGGATGCTCCTGATAAATTATGATGTGAAAAGGATAGGATTTTATTATTATTATTATTATTATTATTATTATTATTATTATTATTATTATTATTATTATTATTATTATTATTATTATTATTATTATTAACAATGTAGAACTGCATAGGGCTACAAATGAAAAAAATAATGGGAATAACAATCGATGGAAAGCTGACATTTAAAGAACATATTAACAACCTAGTTAGCAGACTTCCGAGATACTTGTATGTGCTAATAAAATTAAAAAAGATTGTACCTCTTTCCATTCATAGGAAAATATACTATGCATTGATACACCCCCATTTACTTTACTGTCTTCCTATCTACGGAACCACAAGTAACTCAGTAATCTATCCTGTAACTGTAATCCAAAAGCGATTTATTCGCCTCATTAGCAATAAGAGACTTTTACAGTCATACACAGCCATTATTCAAAAAACTAATTATTTTGCAGTTTAAAAACTTACTCAATTTATCACTCCAAAAAAGATACATAAAATTATCCATAGCAATGCCTGCGACTTCTTACTAACAAATTTCATCCAAACCAAGCAAGGCGCGAAGCAAATCGAATAAATATACGAAATAATACTTGCATTAACGCTCCCTTCTGTAGACTAAAAAAAAGTCACACAATGCGTCAGCTACAGAGCAGCTAAACTTTACAACTCAATGGCACAAAACATCAAAACCGAACACTTTACTAAATCTTTTGCTAAAAAAATTAAAACTTATTATCTAAATAAATAAATAAATAAATAATAATAATAATAATAATAATAATAATAATAATAATAATAATAATAATAATAATAATAATAATAATAATAATAATAATAATAATAATAATAATAATAATAATAATAATAATAATAATAATAATAATTTTAATTCAATTTCAAAACATTATTCAGAGAAGAAAAATTACATTATTTACATAGTTCAATATTTTACAACTTCATTAAAGCAATTAATTATAATTACAAAATAATTTTCTTAGTATCTGAAATTATAATAATAATAATAATAATAATAATATAATAATAATAATAATAATAATAATAATAATAATAATAATAATAATAACAACAACAACTAATAATAATAATAATAATAATAATAATAATAATAATAATAATAATGATAATAATTATAATAATCACAACGGCATAGCTTTTTATCTTAACTTTCAATGATATTGAAATTAATTAGTTAATTAAAATCTTCCAGCAAATTAGGTTGCAAAGAACCTTTACAAACTGGCTTACTTTAAAATGAAATAGTTGTAGGGTACTTGGATTTAAAAAGAAAAAATAATAGGTAATATTTCTACTCTTGTGAATTATTTAGAGCCATTCCATTCCGAGTTCTAGGAATTTTTCTTTTTTAAACAAATTTTTTTTTCGCATTTTAACCATAAGCAAAAAACAAAAGAATTCGCTTCCGTTATGCATTATCGTATGTTACTTGCTAATAGGGATTGTTTCCCGGGATGCCGGTTGATTTTGGCTGCGGGATTTATCCCGGGAAATTTTCTAATCCCGAGATTTCCCGGTCTGAATTGCTAACTTCAATAAATAATCAATACTTACAATATTTTCAGTCTTACACTCTTACACACACATTATATATATATATATATATATATATATATATATATATATATATATATATATATATATATATATATATATATATATATATATATATATATATATATATATATATATATATATATACAGTATGTTAGTATATATATATATATATATATATATATATATATATATATATGCAAACAGTATGCGCTGGCAAGATAGTTTCTTTATAATTTGAGATTGTCAGCAATAAAGATTCGTATTATTTCCATGTTAGAACGATTCTTACAGTTGAAATTGAAAAAGCAATGATTGACTATAATATTAAACATCTAATATGTGAAGCACAATATACAGCTCTTAATGACCTTGTTCGTGCGTTGAAACCCGTCGAAATCGGATCGTAAAACCTTTGGCAATCGTGATGCAACAGTTCTTTCTGCAGAGGGTTTTTTCTGTTCATCGCTCACAAAAACTTTTTGAGTGAAAATCTACCTTTTCGAGAAAAGATCAGGAAGTACTAATTTTAAGAATAAACCAGAAAAAACAAAAACTTTGTTTTTTTTTTATGGAAATATATAAAAATTGGAAAAACGAATTATGAAAGAAATAGGAAAATAGTAGAAACCGAGTTGCAACAATTTCCAAGCAAGTCAACTTTATTGGTTACATCAAAACGAATAATAACTCGTTTTGGGTTTTCCTCTTCTAAATCATCGCAATCTGATTCGTCACATTCCAAAACTCTGAAGAAGAGGATGATACTGAGAGCGAAAGACCGCAGACGCTTTGTGAGAAATTGGCGAGTCAAATCAAAAAACAAACTGAATGTGTTTCTAAAGACCCTCAACATGAAGCTTAAGGTTAATCACTTGCAAAGAATATATCCAAGGAGTTCGAAATCTTTAAGGCAACTGCTGAAAAAAACAAACAAATGTAATAACATTAATGAACACTCTCAAATCCATATCACCAAGTGTAGAAACTGAAAGGACCTTTTCGGCTGCAGCACTATTTATAACCAGACTTAGAGCTAAACTCAGCAATAAAAGTGGAAGTGGTATGCGTTTCAAAAGTTAATGTTACATGTCAATTACCAAATCAGTCTCAAAATAAACTAAAGTGAAATAAATTTTTGTTTAACAATCTAGTCACTAGTCTGTCATGATTCAAAAAGAACATGTTAAGTTCTTGAAATGTATGTTTTGAATTCGTTTCACATTATTGTTTTTATATATATGTTTTTTTATATATATATATATATATATATATATATATATATATATATATATATATATATATATATATATATATATATTTATATATATATATCTGTTTATATATATATATATATATATAATTTGAATAAATAAATGCGGTGAAGTTTTCAGTTTTAATTCCACCTACAATAATCCCGGGAAAAGAACATATTTATCCCTGAATCCCGGGAAAACCGAAATTCGGGAAAAGAAAATCCTACTTGCAAAGCATGAATATTATTTTTCTTGTTTTCTTTCTCATTCCTGCAAATGATAAGGTCTCACATCAGCTTGTCGACTCTTGATTCAGTCATAATTTTAAGACTGAGAATATTTTTATCCTAGTATTAAATGACTCAATCCCTATCCACCTCAAACATTCACACATACACAAATATAGACACACACACACACATACACACATACATGCATATATACCGTTCATCCACACACACACACACACATATTACACACCACACCACATATTTTTTAGTACACATTATCACACACACATTCCACACACACACACATATTTAAATTCACACACACACATTATTATTATTATTAATATTACAGATTTAAATCTGAAATCTTCAGATTCGATTGAAGGATAGCAATCCATTATGGGAGCTCAATCAAAAAAAATGTATAAGCCTCGTTAAGAGAGTACGGAGTATATATATATATGTTTATATATATATATATATATATATATATTATATATGGAGAATATATATATATATATATATATATATATATATATATATATATATAACAAGGATATAAGAAAAAGTATATAAGTGAATGTGAACAAAAAGAAACTAAGCATATCTGGAAGTAAAGGAAGGTAGCCTTTGTTAGTAAAGGTATGTGGGTTTGTAAAATAGGAAGTAAGAATGTTATTAATGAGTGGTGGAATGAAGAGGTGATGCAAGGGGTTGAAAGTAAAAAAAAGGCGAGGTTGAATGGGATAAAAACCAATGATGGGATCTCAAAGGATAAGTGGATATAAATATATAAGGAGCAAAAAAGAAAGGCTAGAAGTTGCATACATAGGAGGAAGAAAGAGGTGAAATGAGCAATTTGGAAGGAGGATGAATGGGATCTACAAGGGAATAGGAAGCTTTTATGGAAGAAAGTGCGAAAGGTTAAGAAAAAGGGTTAGGCTAATATTTACAGAGTAATGTATATGGATGGTACTTGCGTAACTGATGAAATAGATGTGAGGAGGTTTGGAAGGAAAACTTTTACAATAGGTATTTAAGGGATGCTCTAATAAAAATGGAGAAGGCAATAAATAGAGCCAGAATGTTGAAGAACGGAAAATTCGCAGGTATAGATGGAATTACTGATGAAATTGTCAAGAACGGAGGGAAAATTGTGAATGTCTGAATATTGAAGTTGTATAACAAAGCATTTGTGTTGAATATAGTTCCGAATGATTTAAGAAGAGTAGTAAAAGTACCCTAATATAAGAGTAATTAAGATAAGGGAACTGTAGGAACTATTGGAGAAAAAGCTTATCGAGAGTTTTAGGGAAGATATATGCTGGTATTTTGATTGAAAGAGTGCGTCGAGCGACTGAGGGACTGATTGATGAAGATCAAGATGCATTTAGAAGTGATAGATAGTGTGTAGATCAAATTTTCACATCGAAACAAACGACTGAGAAAATGAGAGAGAAGAAGAATAAATTTTATTTAGGTTTTATGGACTTGCAACGGGCTATCTGCTTAATATTAACAAGAAAGCTCTGTGGTGCATGTTAGTGAGATATACTGTTGGTGGTTGGTTATTGAATGGAATTCAAAGTATGTATATTGATAATGAAGCGTGTGCAAGAATAAATGGAGTGGAAAGTGGATGGTTTAATATTAAAATGGAGTGAGGCAGGGGTGTGTTATGTCTAAATGGCTTTATAAGTTGTATGTGAATGGGATGATGAAAAAATTAGAGGTAGATGTTCCGAGAGAGGGTGTTAGACTAATGGCGTGTGTGTAAAAAGGGGGATTTAAAAGTAAATGTAGATTCGAGTGGGGTGGTGGTAGTGTGTGAAGAAAGTCCGTTTTGTGAATAAATGTTGATTGTTGAGGAATTGGAACAAGTGCCTGAGTTTGAATATTTAGAAAAGTAGTAGGAAAGTTGTAAAGGTGGATGGTGCAATTATATACTTAGTGAAAGGAAATGATCTTAAACCTTGAATAATCTAGGGTTAAAGCATAGTTAATGCAGGTGATAATGCATAGTAGTGAAACTATGGTTTGGATTAAAGGACGTAGATCTAGGGTGCAATCTCTTCAGATGTGTAGATAAAATCTATCTATCTTAGAAGCCTGTTTAATATGAGAAGAATTAAGAAAATAAGGAGCAAGCATGTTAGGGAGTTGTATTGCGGGAACAAAGGCG
>JABUQX010137697.1:0-15109 GCA_015478945.1 Trachelipus rathkii | reverse complement strand
ATATATATATATATATATATATATATAATATATATATATATATATATATATATATATTATTATATATATATATATATATATATATATATATATATATATATATTATATTTATATAATAAAAATTATATAAAATAAATTATATATATAATTATATATATTATAATATATATATATATATATATATATATATATATATATTTAATATATATATATATATAAATATCATAGTATATTATATATATATATATATATATATATATTATATTAATATATATATATAATATATATATATATTATATATATATATATATTATATATATATATATATATATATATATATATATATTATATTGATCTTTGTTTAGGAAATTGCTTATTGATGAAATTTGAAGGAATAAATTAGAAGAACAAAGCAGAAGGGTGTTGGAAAGAGATTGAGAGGATGAAAAACTCTAGAAGCACTGAAGCAAAGAATTGAAGCTATTTTATTATTTTAGAAGTGGAGAAGAAATTTTATGAAACTTAATACATTGTTTAAAAAAAATATATTGATCAAATATTTTGATTTTAGAATCAAAATTTATAAATAAAGGTAAACAATTATCATTTAAAAAACTTAATCAAAAAGAGCCCACAAATTTTTCTATCCAGGTCTTTAATATTGTTTTTTTAAATTTTTTATTTATGAATAGCTGAAAGATAATTTTAGAGTACAAATAATTGAATTTATTTCTAAGTTATATTTGGTCGATTAAGGATGTTTTCAGGGCAGTCAATTGAAGAATGATGATTTAGAGGATTCCTCGCGGTGCGGACACATGAAGGATCTTATTCGCCTGGTTTATTTAGGGCGAAGGGAGGGGTTAAAGGGCCAAAAAAAACCAGTCCTTTCCCTTTCTTGCTTGAATTGGTCTGTGCTCCAAGCGTTCGTATCTTATGCGCCTAAAGCAAGTTAGTTTTACTAGTTACTTTTAAGCCTAATGCCAAAATGAATGCTTCAGTCTCGGCGTGAAAGGGAGAAAACCGCTGCCTGAAAGTGGTTTAACTCGAGAACTGGCCTTCTGGAAAGTTCTAGGGCAGGTGTCGACAAACTTTTTATCACGTCGACCCATATTCAATAAAGAAAGAAACACGTAAGAGACACACAGAGTCAATGGGTTACATTGTGTAATGCATAACATAAACAGACAGTGCATTTATTGTATACAGTAGTTGGTTGTTTTGGTCAACAATATGCTGAAATGTTTATTGGAAGGAGTAGTTGTTTGTGGAAGAGCTGTTTATTATTTAAATGAGATGTTTCCAATTACTAAAAATTTACATTCTCCCTTATTAATAGTCATTAATTTATTAAAATGTTTTTACAAGAGTCTTCATAAGATCCTAGCGTGGTCTTCTTTTTTGGTCCTTAACATTTTAACCTTAGTCATCCGCTTTCATGGAAAGTCGCCTCATCAAATTGAAAAATTTGGATACTTTTTTTTGTCGTCTTAGCACTTACACAAACAACAGTACTCATCCCAAATAAAGGGTTTGTAACCTACTTGGTTTCGTAGATGACAATAATATTGTAGTTAAAAAACACATTACAGACAGACAAAACGAAAATTAAGGACATTATTTGTCATATCGTTTATATTGAACATTTGACCTTATTGTTTGCATTTCTTTCAGTTACTAAAAGTTGTTTCGACCATATTTTTTGAATCACCCTTGCATTATATATAATATATATTATATATATATATATATATATATATTTATGTATTATAAACAATAGTTTTAACTATAATTTAGTGTTAATTTTATAATTTTTAAACATCAATTAGTTAAATTGGGTTTTTATCAAGATTATATAGGAATCGGATGAGAAGATTGCTAAAAGTTTAAAGAAAAAATATCTCGAAACTGCACGGAAAATTTTTAACATATAGAATATAAATTTAAAAGCCGTTCAATAATCTAAATAAATAAATCTAAATATATCTCAATAAATATAAGAGGGGGGGGAATCACCTTTTATAAAATTTAGAAGATTTGATATTTTTGAAAAAATTGTGTGGTGCACAAAATATTATTTTGTATGGTGTCAATGTTATATTCTCCTTTAATTTTATTGTAATTATTTGAATTGGTTATACAAAAAGATTCAATGAGTTTACGTTTTTGTAAATTTTGTACATAGAGAATTGGTGTCATTTGGTCAATGTGAATAGTGTGATTATATGTAGAGCGATAGAGTGTGAGGGAAGAATTTTGATTGTCATGTAAAAGGTCATGTTCATGTTGATAAAGACGGCGTGTGAAATCATGGGTTTCTCCAATGTAAAGGGAGTTGCAACCCTTACACTGAATTTTGTAGACACATTGTGAGAGTTCAGAGGGAGGGCAAGGTTGGTGAATACAAGGTTTTAGTTTTTTTTAAAGGGGGAGGATATCAGACGAAATGAAATATAAAGCTTAAAGAAATGAGGTTCCAGTATAGGAACGAAAACTAATGCAATTTATATTTAAGTGTAAAATATTTTGAAAATTAAATAATTTTCTTTAGCTCGTTAGAGTCTTCTCATCGATTCCTTTATAATCTACAAACAAGGGAAAAGAGTCCGGAAATTGCAAGTACCAACCAATGATATTTGAAAATCTTTAAAGTTTGCAAAGCAAATTAGAAAGGCCGGTCTAATTTCCTGCTTAATGCTGGTAATCTTAGTAATTAGGATTTGTCTATAAATTTCAGGGAAAGGCTCCAAATTATTAGGAAAGATAATATTCGGAATGAAGGTTTTTGGAATAACTAAATTTTGGAGAAAAGTTTTTAAAAATCTAAGGTGTTCTTTTTTTATGTGCCAAAATCATATGGTCACAGTATTTGAGAAATTTGTGGCGGAGATTGTAGTTCAAAAATCTAAGGTTGATATCAGGCCTGTTCATATTTATGTAGAATCAGAGCATTAATCTCAAGCACAAATATTTATAGGTAAAAGGGCCTTGCTTGTGGAATATAAAGGAATTGATAAGAAGATTCTTACAAGCTAAAGAAAATTCTTAAATTTTCAAAATATTTAACACATAAATATAAATTACATAAGCTATCGCTCCTATACTGGATCCTCATTAACTAAAACTTTACATTTCAATTCGTCTGATATGCTTCCCCTATAAAAAAAAACCGAAACTTTGGATTCACCAACCTGGCCCTCCCCCAAAACTCCCACAATGTATCTACAAAACTCCGTGCAAAGGTTGCAACTCCCTTTACATTGGAGAAACCCATGATTTCGCACCTCGTCTTTATCAACATTAACATGACCTTTTACATGACAATCAAAATTCTTCCCTCACACTATATCGCTGTACATGTAATCACACTATTCACATTGACCAAATGACAACAATTATTACTGTGCAAAATTTTCAAAAACTTAAACTCATTGAATCTTTTTGTATAATCAACTCAAATAACTAGAATAAAATTAAAGGAGAATATAACATTGACACTATACAAATTAATATTTATAATATTTTTTATAATATTTATAATATATTATATTATATATTATATAATATATAATATATTATATAATATATTATATAATATAATATAATATAATATTTATATTAATAATAATATTTTTTAAATACTTCAAATCTTCCAAACTTTAAATTCTTACATAACTTAATAATTTTTGCTTTTGTTAAATTTTAATCTTTTAACTATCACATCTGAATGAGGTTCCAGTATAGGAACGAAAGTTTATGTAATTTATATTTAAGTGTTAAATATTTAGAAAATTTAAGAATTTTCTTTAGCTCGTAAGAATCTTCACATAGATTCCTTTTTAATCTATAAACCTGGCCCTTTTACCTATAAATATTTGTGCTAGCGATTAATGCTCTGACCTAGTATTATATATATATAATATATATATATAATATATATATATATATATATATATATATATATATATATATATATATATATATATATATATATATATATAATATATATAGTATATATATATTTATATATAATATATATATAATATATATTATATAACTTATATATAATATAATATATTATATATATATTTTATATATATATATATATAGGATAATATATTATCCTATATATAAGATATATATATATATATATATTATAGTATATATATATATATAAATATATATAACTCTAATAATCATTAAGCATTTTAGGCCTTCTCCTTAAAATATAATAAATGCCTCCACAACTTCTTTATAATCACCTCGTAAATTTCCTTTTTTAAAGCCGTTACCAAAAAATCCAACAGGTCTGCAATTTCATTATCACTAAAAATCTTCTTTGAAAATGGTTCGCCATCATGAAAATTATTTGTATTGATACAGTTCCACTAATCTTAGTTGCAAGAAGAAAGGTTTATTGGAACCATTTTTTTCCTGTGACTGAGACAATTTACTGTACATTCAAATACGGTACGTAGTACTAACTCGTAGATGTGACGTCGGAATGGTAAAAACAAAGGATCTCTTTGCTTATCTCAATTGCTCAATGAGAACAATAACGCCGTTAAAATGACTTGTATTAGAATCAGTGGTAACTCAGCAGAGAATTTGCACTTTATCTTCTTGACACCACTCTTTAAATGGATTCCAAACAGCCTATGATTTTTCTTTTACCGAAGAATGATCTAACATTGATATATGCTACTATGTGTTGCACTATAGAAAGTCTTTCTTCTTTTGGGTCCCTGAACTCCCAATGAGCCGCTGCAAATGGTAGAATGTTCTCTGTGAAAATATACCTAATATGTTCTGCAAGCTTTTCTCCAATTTCTCTCAATACCTTTGAATAGAAAATCAAATAATAGGCATGTTATCAACATTATGTCCCTGACTTCCGGTATCACTCGAATAACGAACACCATATCTCTCACACTCAACTAGCATCTATATAGAACATCTGCTAGTTTAGGTGTTATAAATTCCTTTTTACCATTCGTATAACTACTCTGTCGTGAAGATCTTTCTGTTGATTTATAAGTATAAGTACAAACTCCAGTTTATTTTTAAAATCATCATAGCCATCTTCAGATAATGGCAAATTATGGGAAACAACTTGGTGTCACGAATAACTTTGATATTCCAAACGCATTGTTTCTTCTCTAGCTGTTCTTTTACTCACCCTTTAATCCTTTTCAGTAAGCACCTTATCAACACTTTCAATGTAACCTGTTCTACCGGGCTCTCTCTGGAGTAATAAAAATTCCTTATCTTCATCAATTTTCATTAAATTAAGAGCATTGGCAAGCGCAATATTAAAGAAGGTTGTCTAAATTGTTTACAAATGCATTTGCATGATCCTTAAAAATAGCTTGTATTTCATTTTCATTTTTTGGTAAACTTCGCCATTGTGAATGCTAGTTAATCAATTTCTTTGTACAATGAGGTAAACCTCTTGTAGGTATTCAGGCTTTTTCCAAAAATATTAAGCACTCGCGAACAACTAAATTTGCAATTTCACTAAATGTAAGTTTCAATTTCCGAATATTATGAAATAAAACAGCTAACATTTGTTTATGGGACAGTAATTTTTTATCTAATATTTGGTGGAAAATGCTTCCAACAAGAAATATGCAAAATATCCTTACTTAGTATTTCGCACGACATCATGAAATGAAAACATACAATGAACTGTCTCATGACTCAAATAATGAAAGAATGGGAGTTCTGCAACAAGAAGAGAAATGTTTTAATACTGGATCAGAGTTACCAGAGCAGGTGTCTTTGCTTCGATCAGCTAATAAATAATTGGCCATAACATATATCTTATATAAATTGGAAAAAATTAGAGCGTTTGCGTATCTGATTTAGAAAATTGATAGATAAGAGACACCCTAATATATATATATATATATATATATATATATATATATATATATATATATATATATATATATATATATGATATATATATATATATCGAACGTATATATATATATATATATATATATATATATATATATATATATATATATATATATATATGCCGGTAGGCGGGATTGAATCGTTTTACTAACTGGAAATGTTTACATTAATTGTAAGGAATGGACCATATGTCGAAACAGGAAACATTACTTACTATCATCAGATTTGATTAAGAATTAATCAAACAGAAAAAAAAGAATAACATATTAAAATAGTTATGCACACTTTTTTATTACTTTGCATAAATAATAACTTGATAAAAGTTTCCTGGTGACATCGGTGTCATTTACACTTTTGCAAGTACCTCTTAAATGTGACAAAAATGAGAAACACAAAGTTAACGTATTTTAGGGAATTTGTTACTTTGGTAAGTATTTCTTGCGATTATTCCTGCTAAATTCTATAAAAAGAAAGGAAACCTTAGGGTGGTTCCTTACTTTTGTAAGCACAAATTACCAAACCGAAAAGAATTTAAATATCCTTGGTTGAGTCAAGATATTTAGTGATAGTTTTAGTTAATGTGCTTTTAACTATTATGATTATTATTATTATTATTATTATTATTATTATTATTATTATTATTATTATTATTATTATTATTATTATTATTATTATATTATTATTATTATTATTATTATTATTATTATTATTATTATTATTATTATTATTATTATTATTATTATTATTATTATTATTATTATTATTATTATTATTTTTATTATTACTGCTACTATTATTATATTATTATTATTATTATTATTATTATTATTATTATTATTATTATTATTATTATCATTATTATTATTATTATTATTATTATTATATTATTATTATTTTTATTATTACTATTATTATATTATTATTATTATTATTATTATTATTATTATTATTATTATTATTATTATTATTATTATTATTATTATTATTATTATTATTATTATTATTATTATTATTATTATTATTATTATTATTATTATCATTATTATTATTATTATTTTGCTATTTGCCTTTTTTGGGTTGTAATTTTAATTTTAATTTTAGTTCCATTATTAGTGTAAGAACACTTGTGTTTGATTGTTCGATTGGATTGAGTAGTCGAGGAGTTGGGTGTGGGCTGGGTCTTACTATTGAATTTGCCAACGTTCTTATTCTACGTGCAAATCCCAAATTTGTGCATCATCACCTCTCGAATTCTCATCCTATCATATTATATCTTTTTTACAATAACCTTTTAATCTCCAACTACAGCTTGTTTTAAATTTTCAACTAAATGTGGGAGGCTGTGCCTATAAAAACATTAGCATTTCTGAAACACGTCTCGAAAACCTCAATATTCTATGCCAAATATTTGTCTTCCTGCTACTATCATTATCCTGTGTTTCTGGAGCTGCTTTCCATTTTGTCTACTTTTTAACTTTTTTGATTCTTTTACCTCCGCTCACGATAATATTAATTTTTCTCGTCCACTCATGACATTTTTTCACAGAAATTCGTAGAATATTGAATACATGAGTAGTTGATACAGTGATCGGACGTTGGGCAAAATATGAACTCTATTTTATTGGTAGCTATGCTTGTTATTTATAACGACTCTTTATTTATATATATATCTTTCATTCTTTCTAACTATCTTTCTCTCTCCCTTTCTTTCTACCAAATTGCTCTTCACCTATCACTCTTCCCAATTCTCTCTCTATCTTTCTCTTTTCTAACGTAGCCTACCCCAAGCTAAACCTGACACTACCTAAATCAACATTTGCGAATATTACTAACAAAAGCAATATCGTGCAAAGTAACAATGGCTAAAGTACCCAACTTTATATAATACGTGTTCACATAAATAATCCTGTTATATTTAGTATTTATTTACACACCGTTTTCCATGCGTTAGTTGTTTCTTTTGTGTTTTGGAATATCTTTTTAAGCTGTAATATTTACGTTAATTTCTTTTCAGATATTTAGTACGGTTTCTTTTTGTTTGCCCTACTTTTAATATATTTGATTTATTCTTAATTTTCTGTTTTAAGCGTTATCTTTGATATTTTTATTTTCTTGAAAGAAACTTTAATTTCATGTATTGTTTGATAAATTATTAACATATAAATTTTATTTTATATTTTTGTTTTATTTTAATTTTTGATTTTATATTTTATTTGTTTTACTATACATTAAAAAAACATTTTATTCTTTTGCTAAAATTTTTATTCTTATATTGCTTATTTTCTTTTTTTTGTTGACTTTTTACGTTTGCAACGAAAATATATTAATTCATTGACCTTAAATCAGTAAAGCGGTAAAGCAATACAAGCACCTTACCCAACCTTCCTCCGTGATCAATTAATCAACTGAATGTCTTACATATCCTCACCTATCTAACCTTCTAAACTATGAATAAATCCTGACATTAACAAAGTCCTGAACCTATCAATGGTAACTAACCTAACGTCACTCAACAATATCTAACCTAACCCTAATTCACCTTTCATATCAAGATATATTAACGTACTAATGTCTAGCAAAACATTTTAAATTTAACATAACCTAACTTAAAAAAGTTTTAACATCAATAGATGTTAACAAAGCAATATCTTACAATACGTTACATAACCTAACCTATCTAGCTTGCTAAACTATAAATAAATGCTAATATTAGCAAGTTCCTCACCTATTAATGGTAAATAACCTAACATATCCTAAGAAAACTTGACCAAAACGTACTTTGAAATCATTACAATAGTTGTTACCATATTAATTTCTAACTAAACTATGCAAAATATTGTACAACCTGGCCTATCTAACATCCGGACCTAGGAAAAATTGCTAACATAAACAAAGTCCCCTACCTTTAAATGTTAAATATCCTAACATTATATATTATTATTAATAATAATACTAATAATATTATTATTATTTCTATCATACCATTTGTTGTTATTATAGCAATTAAACAAAATTAAATATAACCTAAAATATCTAACATATTGAACTATGAATACATGCTAGCATAAACAGTTTTTTACATTAATAAAGCTAGCATAAAAATATCTGATCTAATCTAAGAACCTAACCTAACATAGCTACCTAACATACATTAAAAATGAACAAATACTAATATTGGCAAGGTTCCGACATCAGCAATTCAGATAATATAACAATACCTGACCTAGCCTCACAGCAAATTTAAACATAACTACTCTAATATCCCGAAGTATAAATAAATGCTAGAATAAACAAAATTTCTAACTTATCAATATTTTAGCATACCAATCCCTATTACCAATTCCTATCTAAACGAAAACCTGCCCAAAAATAATTTAACATGATAGAACCTTCCTTAGCATAAACAATATCGCTCAAACGAACAATACATAAAGTTACCAATTTTATGTAAAACTTATTCACATATTTTTGTTATTTTTTTAAAGTTGTCATTGCAACTCTTGGGAAGAGTCATACACAATTAGGAGTTGTTAAACTGTTCCTGTTCTATTTAATATTTATTCAAACCCCGTTTTCTATATGTCGAGTGGTTACTTTTATGTTTAAATATATTTTCTTTATGTTACGGCATTTTATTTTACTTTTATATATTTATTGTTTCTTTTGTATGCGTTAACTTTATATATATATATATATATATATATATATATATATATATATATATATATATATATATATATATATTTCTATTCGTATATATATATATATATATATATATGTATGTGTACATATGTGTGTTATCTATATATATATATATATATATATATATATATATATATATATATATATATATATATATATATATATATATATATATATATATATATATATATATATATATATATATATTTGGTATATCTTGTTTCCTTTTAGAAGGCGTTAACTTTTTTTTAAATATATTTTTTTTATAATCCAACCTTTATAATTTTATTGTTAAGTTTTTATTTTTCGTATGTTTTATTTTAAATTTACTGATTTCCATTAAGTTTTTAATTTATTTTTTATTTTATTTGTCTCTTTTATTAAATATTATATGTTTTAATAAAAACCTTATTCTTTTAATATCTATTTTCTCTTCTTGTAAACTTTTTTGCTTATAACTTAAGAAAAAATTAATTTATTCACCATAAAACACTAAAGCGGTAGCCAACCACCCAACCCACCCTCCTCAGCCCTCCGTGAACAATTGATCAATTGACTCACGTTATATATATGTTTAAAATAAAATGTAATTCTATGAGTGAGACACCTAATTTGGGGGGATAAGACCCACATCATGTGGGGCTTAACAATTTCTGATTTCTCCTGGATTCCTTCGCATTCCCTCCTTCAGCTTCCTCTCTTAAGCCCACCATTCATGTCTCCATTTTTTCTTCTGGTACCCCGATTTTGGGGTGTTTAAAACATCCTGAATGGGTTTGCAATCCGAAAATTGGATTCTCCGTGTCAGATAACATACAGAATGACACGCCACATGTCATATTATTTGTGTTCCCGGTTCCTACTCCTGCTCCGACTCCGGCACTGACTCATGCTCCCTTTCCTGCTCTGACTCCGTATCAGACTTCAAAAAATTTTCCTTACATAAGATACTAAATATTCTCATACTCATTTACTAATTTTTCATTCTGGTAAAAACGTAGCTAGGGACCCCACTTACACTTACAGGCTTATAACCCCTCTTACGGAGGGCGTCGGAAATATAAATATATTTATATATTTTGAATATCCTGTTCATTATTTATTTCTCAAATCTTTTCATTTTTTATCGTGGTATGGTCAGTAGGACCTATTTTTAGGGGTTTGGAAACTCCCTACGGTGGTGTAGGGCACCCAAATATTGTCGCACTGGCGTACCAAGTAAAGTTACGAAGTTTAAAGTGGATTGGATGTCTTGTAGACGGTTTAAAATACTAAACTGCTGTGGTTGTAGGACATTTCTTTTCTTCCCTTAGTTTCACTATCTGTACTACAATCGATTATTTTTAAAAGAAACCATCGATTATATAATAATTTCAATCTATTTTAAAATTTAAAGTATCCAGTAAACCAGAGATTGTACAAAGTTTATTTAAACGGTTATCGGGATGTGAAAGAACTTATGTAATTGAATGCAACCGTCAAAAAATAATCTCCTGATCACAAAAAAATCATCAGAATCCATCAAAAGCCCTCAAGGAAACCCTAATCCTCATTTTTGGGGGATAAATCTATATTCAGGAACGTGATTTCGAAAAGAGTTTTTCATACCTCGAAACCGGTCTTGTCGTCCTCAAGAACCCGTAAATTGACGAATCGAATGCAGAAACATTTTTTCCCGAATCAGTTCTGGCCCTGATTTTTACTGGTTCTGGCTCCGTCTCTGGTTCTTGACCTTAAGATCTGAAACCCAGATTCCCGACCCTGACCTGTATTGGTGCACTATAAAAAATCACCAAATTCCACCGGAGTAATAGGAAATTTCCAAGTCATTTGCCAACATGAGTTCAATTTTAACTGTCGATAGAAGTATCTATGATAATAGTTGTTTTCCACTCATAGTGATACAAGCAGGATGGAGACCAAACCCTTCAGCATTCTGAACTATCTTGAAAAATTTCTTAATGAACCTTTACAAATTCCAGATCGCCATAACCAGTTCTTGAACAATCTTGTCATATGCCTTCCCAATTCTTCACGATATAGATACACATATTTCTTCCATATAAGTAACTTCTACCGCAATCTTCTAATACTTTGTTATAATGGTTTCTCTTCTGTAGCTTCGTCATGAGGTAAACATATATAGCGGCACTTTAATATGACTAATTGAGGATATTGTGTCGTTTCTTTGGTAACTACCCATGGAATTAATCCTGCTGTGATTCAGAGGGCGCTTCGTTGTCGGTGAAAAAGACAGGGAACGTAATCGCTAATTGAATGAGTAGGTTTATTTCAACTCTAAATAGGTTTTTTCTCCTTAAAAAAAAAACCGTGATTCGGTGGTGACTGTTTTCGCTCTATTCAGGAAAAAGATATCACCTTTCAGCCAAGGGAAAACTTTCCTTCTCATATCAATCTTTCTAATTTTCATTCTGTTTGGAACCGTTGGAAGGACTTTTTAAACAGGGTAAGCGTACTTTCATTAAACGAAATTGCGCTGACCATTTAGTTCTCCAACTGATAAAAAATTCTGTACTTTTTTCGAAAAAATCATTAATTCTGTAAATATGCCTTTTCTCCTCCTATTCTAAATGATGGTTCTGTATCTAATTCTTTCTGAAAAGACTAATCAACTCTCACTCTTTTCCATTTAATTATACCCTGTATGACTCTGGCAGCCCTCTTCCTATTTCTTCTATATCTCCTCTCAGGTGTCCCATGTCCCCCTATATCATTATTTATGATCGAGTGTATGAGATTCTGAGATCTGTGAAAGTCCGGAAGAAAAATGGCTTGGATGGCATTCCTTTCCGTGTCTTGAGAGAGTGTGCTTTCAAGTCGACGCTTATCTTCGTTTAACTCTACACTCCATGCCCTAATACTAATACGTTTTAAGCGTTCAAGAAGCGAGCATTTATTTAACCAATTCCGAGGATGGAAAGCGCTCAAATTCTTTTAAATAACGTCCACTAGCTCCACTTGTATTCTGCCTAAAATATTTGAAAACCTTTCTACTCTCATTTCCTGGATCATTTGGGATATCATTATTGTTTTTTCAGACCATCATTATAGTTTTGTTCACTCAAGGTTAACTGATGACATACTTTCTTATTTCATTGATTTATAACTTGTGACATACTTTCTTTTCTCAATGGTTTATAGTCAATTGCCCCTATGTACCAGTTTCTATTCTCTAAGCTCTCTTTTTCTAGGTTTCATCCTTATCTTCATACTCTCACTATTTTTTCAGATGGATCTGCACTTAAACCTTTCCCGTTAATTGTGGTGCTCCTCAATGCTCTGTAGTCTCTCCAACTCTATTTTTACTTTTCATTAAAGATTTATTCAGTTGAACTTCTTCTAACCCTGCTCATCTTTTGCCGATGAATAAAATCTTTATTCTTCTACTAGTTCCAAATCTTTTGCGTTTGGATTGTCTCTCAACTTCAGTTTTTAATTCTGTGCTTGCCGTTCTGGATAAGATTTCCAGTTGGGATCGTCTCAACCTTGTAAATTTCAACATTTAATTAACTTCTTCACATTTTCCTCTCCAAAACACCTCTTAACTTTTCCATCTTCTTCGTCAGCTCTAATGTCTCACCATTGAACAACATAAACGTTCCTGGTCTAAACATAAACAGGAAATTTTATTTTGCAACTTATATCACAAGGGTTGTTAAAGTGACCTGAAATTTGCTAAAAGTTCTGTTCAGGTTGCTTTGTTCTTTTCACCGGATATTTGCTCATATATATATATATATATATATATATTAGTATATAGTAGCATATAGTATATATATTTATTTATTTATATATATATATATATATATATATATATATATATATATATATATATATATATATATATATATATATATATATATATATATATATATATATATATATATAGTAAGACTTTATTTTAGAAGAGGCGTGTAACTAGAAAACTACAAATCCTACACAAAAATAAATGACATTTCTGTAATCAGCGAACTAATTTTAGTTCAGAAAATGTAATAAAAATAGAAATGTTTTTTTAAACAAGATTTTCCTATTTTTAATATTGTAAATCACACATGATATGTAATGACAACCGTTCCATTCGTTTTTAGCGAGCGCCAGAGTTACAAAATTGCTTTATATGCTCTTTAGAAAAATATGTTAATTTTTTTTTAGAAATTTTTTTAGGGGGCCTTTGAGCTGACGGCAGGACAGGAGGGGAGGAACGAGTCCTCCGTCGTCCCCCCGGTAAGGCTGAGGGACCCCGACACGTTCCGTCTTGGCGGTTTATCTTAGGGTATTCGTTTAGTTAAAAACAAATTTGGCAACTCTGGCGCTCCTCTCTATTGCAGAAACGGAAATGGAGCAGTTGTCTTACATATCGTAATGTATTTATTTACATTATTAAAAATATGTAAATCTTTTTAAAATTTTCTATTACATTTTCAGAACTGAGATTTATATAAATGTTTATTATTAGATTATATATATATATATATATATATATATATATATATAGAAAGAGTTGTTATATATATATATATATATGTTGTATATAGTTATATATATTTAACATATATATATTTATATATATATAGTTATATATATATATATATTATATATATATATATATATATATATATATATATATATTATATATTTACGATTTTATATACATTTACATTTTTTGTTGTTGTTTATATTTTTAGTCATATATATATATATGTTATATATATATATATATATATATATATATATATATATATATATAGAAGAGTTATATATATATATAAAAATATATATATATATATATATATATATATATATAGCATGTTCTATAAATAAATATATATATATATATATATATATATATATATATATATATATATATATATATATATATATATATTTATAGTGATATAGATAATATTTTTACAGTATATATATTTATATATATATATATATAGTATATATATATATATATATATATATATATATATAGATATATATATATATATATATAAAGAATATATAGTTATGATATATATATATATATATATATATATATATATATGTAGTATGTAAAGTATCACAACAACCTCATGCTTTGAAGATTTATTTAATACCCACTTGGTTAATTACATAACTTATTATCAATAGCTTCAGAGTGAAGCAACATTAATACACATATTAATTCTTAATATTATTATACGCCCCCATGATTTTACTATGATCTATGCTTGGATGTATCATATATGTTACTCGTTCGGCAATCTCCTCTCTCGTTGTTCCCTATGAAAGTCCTCCACTACATCTTCTTTCTTCTTCTTCTTCTGACGTCGATTCTCCTGAAGATCTCCCCTACAACTTTCCTAACATCCAAATGTGTCATAACTGTTATTGAAGTGGCGCACGAAAACGCGAGCGTTTCACGATAAATGCGAAACGGTTAAACACACCCACCCCAAAACTGAACGAAGTACTG
>JABUQX010137696.1:32500-33787 GCA_015478945.1 Trachelipus rathkii | reverse complement strand
AACATGATAAACAGAAGCCCATACCTGAACACTATACTCAGTGTTGGAAGCACGTACATGTCCAACCTATTCTGAAAAAGGAAGCTGCTCTTGATCCTTCTAACTATCGCCCTCTAGCTTCATCTGTATTCTATCTAAGATCTTTGAAAACCTTCTCAACTCTCATTTCTCTTAGGCCATCTGGAATCTTATTCTCTTCTTTCCGATCACTCAGGGTACGGCTTTTTATGTTCACTGCCTACTGGCAGATATACTTTCATATTTAAACTGATTTATGGAGCCTTTCCGCTCTGTGGAACTACGGGGGAGATTCTGCGTGGTGGCTCTCGGACATATCCAAAGCTACTTGACCGGGCATGGCACGCGTCACTGCTCTCAAATCCCATCCTTGCTTCCTCCTTCTCTTTGCTTACTTATGTCTAGTTTTCTTCATGTCGCTCAATATCGGATGCGGTTGATGGAGTTATGACTTCTTCTTCTTTCTTTTTTGTCAATAGGTAAAATTCTTCAGGGTTCGGTCTTATCTCCAACTTTATTCTTACTCCTTTCATTAATGATCTTCTCACTCAGTAGTCATCTAACCTCCATCCACTCTTATGCCGATGACTCGACCCCTTCATTCTTCAACTCATTTCAATTCTGCTCCTTCTTTTTACTTCTAGAATTTCCTCTCGTCTTTAATTTTCCTTGATTCTATTCTCGCCGATCTGGATAGAATTTCCGATTGGGGTCGTCTCAACCATGTGAAATTTATTAAAAACTCAACTCCTACAAATCTCCCTCTTTAAAACACCTTCTAACTTTCTACTTTCCTATATCTTTCGACTGTTCTCTCGTCTCTCTCCTGCTGACAATATAAACATCCTTGGCCTTAACATAAACAAAAACTGTCTTGGAAACCTCACATCACAACGGCTATAGGGCGGCTTCAAAGAAACTGGGAGTTCTGTTTAGACTGCGAGATCTTTTTTTCCTTCTCTTCTTTCTCAGTTACTTCCAGCTTTTACAAGTGGGTCCCATCCTCGCCCCGAAGGAAAGTACCGTTCTCATATCTTGGGGCTCTGGTTTCACCCGGCTTTGACAGGGTCGAGTCAAAAGCCAAAGGCTTATAAACCGTCCTGTACTTTCCAGTTCATTTGACCCTCTATGTTTGCGGCACCATGTTGGTACTCTTTATCTCTTTTCTATAGGTACCACACCGGCAGGTGCTCGAGGGAACTCTACCACCCGTACCACCACCTCCTTTACTTGATCTTCCTGTAAAGCACAAGGGGTGCTGTGCCCGGC
>JABUQX010137696.1:15000-22500 GCA_015478945.1 Trachelipus rathkii | reverse complement strand
GCCCCTGTGGATGGAGTACTGCTCTCATATTTGGGGGCTCTGGTTTCACCCGGTTTTTGGACAGGGTCGAGTCAGCGGCAAAAAGGCTTATAAACTATTCTGTACTTTCCAGTTCACTTGACCTCTATCTTTACGGCGCGATGTTGGTGCCTTTCTATCTCTTTTCTTATAGTACCGCAGCGGCAGGTCGAGGGAGCCATCACTGCGTACCACCACCCTTACGACGCCCTCGTAGCACAGGGGGTGCTGTGTCGGCACATGAGTTATATTAGCAACTCCAGACTAGTTTGCTGCGGTGCCTCCTTCTTTCCTGCCACCCCTTCCGTGGAATTCTCTTCCATCTTCTGTGTTTCGTGAATTTAATCTCTTCACTTTAAAGCCTGCGTCTGTGCTCATCTTGCGTAGTTTGCGTTAGTTGATGAATGCTGAGGCGTACAACACCCCTCCTTAAATAGGCTCTGCCCGTGAGTGGTGGTGATAACTGTAAAAAAAAAAAAAATATATATATATGAGTAATAATATATAGATGTATATATATATATTAAGAGTATACATATGCTACATATATATTAAAGTTAAGGTTGTTATATATATTATATAAGATATATATATATATATATATATATATGCTACCGTATAATATTATATATAATATACAGTATATATATATATATATATATATATATATATTATATTGGCTATTATTATTATTATTGCTATGCTATGATATATATATATAAGTAAGAGCAGTTAGCGTTGCTATTATATATTCTTACTAAAAAATGTACGTGATACATACATATATATTATTGGTTATTACTATTAAGGTTATATATTATAGATATTATATAAAAGTTATTACGCAGCGGAGCATATACAGAGCAGCAGGTGAGAGCAGCAGTTGGCTGGTTACTGTACATATTATAGCTGCTATTATAAATACATACATATATATGTGTTATTATTATTATATATATATATATATATTGTTATAGCGTAAAGGTTATTATTAAGTTATTGTTGGCTATATATATATATATATGTTGTTATATGTATATATGTTATATATATATATATATATATACATATTATTGCTGCTAAGGCTGCTATTAAGTTATGGTGCAGGCGCGGTTGTTGTTGGGTTAAGTTGTGGTGCGCTATATGCGCGCTGCTGGCTATTGCATGTTGTTAATACAGAAATATCATATACACACATACTAATATATATATATATATACATACATATATATATAGTATATATATATATATATATATATATATATATATATATATATAGTATATTATTATTATGGCTGGCTGGCTGGCTATATATTCGCTATATAATACATATATATATATATATATATATAGCAGCAGGACCTAGTAAAAAACTGAAAGAGGAAACGCGGTTGCGTTATATATATATCTAAGGCATATATTATGCTGGCGCAGTTAGATATATATATATATTGCCATATATATATATTACTAGCATATATATATATATATATATATATGCTAGATAATATATGTATTATTATTACAGATCAAGTTACAGACAGTTGCTGGGCAGCAGCTGGAGCAGGCTGCTGCTGGCTATTATTGCTGGGTTGCTGTTAAGAGCAGCAGTATAGCATATGCATATTGGCTACAAGGCTGGCTGCTGGCATATATTTGATATATATAGTATATATTATTGGCTGGCTGGTTGGAAAGAGCATAGCAGGCGTGGCTACAGCTAAGGTGCTGCTGGCTATTGCCATTGGGCTGATAGTTGGTTGCTACTGTATTATTATTACATATTGTGATGGCTGCTGGCTGATATATATGTTGTTATATATATATACATATATTATATTTATAAGTATATATACATATATATATATATATTATTATGTTAGCATATATTGAGCAGCAGCAGTTATATGTATATAAGATATACTAGAGTATAGTTATATATATGTTATATTATAGCAGATAAGTATATATCTCACACGAGTAAATAGTCACATTTGGATCTTAATAAAACATAGTTATAAACGTAGAAATAAAAATGTGAAATCGTATTTAAATATTCTATTGTAAAATGGTCATTTCTCTACCAGTTGAGAACGATTTGAAAACATGTTAGTAATTGTTGTTATGGTAGTCATGATAGTCATGTTAACTATGGTAGTCATGGTAGTCATTGTATGGTAGTCATGGTAGTCATTGTATGGTAGTCATGGTAGTCATTGTATGGTAGTCATGGTAGTCATTGTATGGTAGTCATGGCAGTCATAATTGTTATGGTAGTTATGGTGGATAAAGTAGTCGTAATAGTCGTGGTAATCATGATAATCATGGTAGTCATGATAGGCATGGTAGTCATGGTAGTCATGGTAGTCATGATAGTCATGTTAGTCATGGTAGTCATGCCTCGTTGCCTCCAACGGGAAATTATTTCAAGCGTCAATAAAATCAGATGCGTGAAAATCAACCCTGATTCAGCACAAAGGAAAAGAGTATATCGAGGACTAGTGGGAAAAAAAGAACAAAAAAAGAGAGAGAGAGAGAGAGAGAGAGAGAGAGAGAGAGAGAGAGAGAGAGAGAGAGAGAGAGAGAGAGAGAGAGAGAGAGAGAAACGAAAACGAGAACTTCTGAATAGGTAAATAATCTAGTCGTCTCCAACCAGGATTTTGGCTCCAGCATCGGCTCCGACTCCGGCTCCGACTCCGGCTCCGGCTCCAGCTCCTGCTCTAGCCTGAAACCTTTAATTTTTTTTACTTATAAGAAATCTAAAAATGTTATTTTTCTTTCAACTCCGGCTCCGACTCCGGCTACTGCTTCAGCTCCGCCTATGGCTCCGGGCTTCAGGTACGGCCCGGCTCCGGCTACTAACCATGAGTTAAACAAACAAGATTTGATTTCCGAAAAATTTCACACATGAGATGAAAGAGTCAGAAAAACAGTGAGGAAAGAGAAAAAAATAATAAGAAGAATTAGAGCAAGAGAATCACATGAAGCAAAGCAAAATCACCGGAAGACCGGGGTAAACAAATCTCCGCTTAACTGTTAATATATATATATATGGTGGAGTTATTATTGTAAGGTTAGTTATTGCTAAGGCAAGAGGTTATATAGAGTTATATTGTTATTGAGCTATATATATTATTACTATATATATATTTATATTTATATATATATTAATATATATATATATATATATATATATATATATATATATATATATATATATATATATATATATATATATTATGCTAAGGTTGTATATACTATAAAGAGCAGCAGCAGCAGTTATATATATACATTAGCCATTATATTACATATTATTATTAATATATAAGATATATATATATATATATATATACTATTAAGGTTGATATATATATGTATATATAGTATATATATATATATATACAGTTAGTATATATACATAGCATATATATATATATATATATATATATATATACCTATCTCAATCCTACAGACCAATGTTCGTTGATGTACTACCTTCAAAATGAGTTTTCAAGTCGCTCCATGCCCTTAAAATTAAAATGCTTGTGTAGTTTACCCAAAGTCGTTTGGTCACTTTATATATATATATATATATATATATATATATATATATATATATATATATATATATATATTGAAAGAGAGAGAGTTTGAGATTAAGCATATTATTACATTTATAGTTTATGTATAGATATATCCAAATATATATTATTGTTGAAGAGTTATATATATTATATATATATATTATTATTATATACATATATATATATATATATATATATATATATATATTACTGTTAATATTATGTTACATACATATACATTACATTATTGGTTGTTGCTATTACATGTATATATATATATATATACATATATTTATGTAATATAGGTAGTTATATATTATTATACATACATATTATTATATTATGCATGTTGGCTACATATTATTGTCTGGCTATATATATATATATATATATTTCACGGTGTGTCGCTCCATGCCCTAAAATTGGGGTACGTTGTGCAGTTTGCCCAAAGTCGTTTGGTCAACTTTTTTTTATATAAATATATTTCACGGTGTCTTAATATATAGGAAAGTTTCTAAAATTTGATTTAAGATTAAGCCAATAATTTTATTAATTTATCATTGTTTGTGGAAAATTAGGTTAACAATAATAACTTTTTATGGGTTTTTCGTAATTTCCTTTTTCCATCAGAAAAAATGAATTAGGATTCTCCACAGATGCGCGAGCGCGTAATTGTGTATGTATGTATGTGTGTATATGATTTATGGCTGAATGTGTGTGTATGTGAATTATGCTTCAGGCACTTAATCTCATTCTTATTTTTTGAACACTTTAATTAACATCTGTTTTAAAAAAAAAAAAAAAAAAAACTGTAGAATTATATTCGGCTCACACACACTCACACACCTCATTCATATTTCTGCACTTTCTTTTAGTATTTTTTTTATTTTATTTTTTTTATTTTACTGAAATAAAACTGACAGTTGTTTTCCTACCAAAAGAAATCCTAGTATAGTAGATGACTGTAGAATAATTCTCTTACATAAAAATGGGGCACATCTGCTCAGCAATTAAATCTTAGGATTTTCATATGCAAATGTAATAAACTAATTTTTTTTTCTTCTTTTTTTTTTTATCTCTGGTATTGTAGATTTGTGATGACGATTCCATCTACTATTATTATTAACAGTTGTGATCAAAATAGCTACTGTAAATTGTTGTACTCTCTCTCTCTCTCTCTCTCTCTCTCTCTCTCTCTCTCTCTCTCTCTCTCTCTCTTCTCTCTCTCTCTCTCTCTCTCTCTCTCTCTCTCTCTCTCTCTCTCTCTCTCTCTCTCTCTCTCTCTCTCTAAAATTGCAATATCATTATCGAAATACATGATACTCATAAAAATAATTTTCTTAATAACTATTAAAATATACTGCAACTTCGAGTATAGAAAGAAATTATTATATATATATATGTATATATATATATATAAAAAATATAATATATATATATATATATATATATATATATATATATATATATATATATATATATATATATATAATATTATGATATAATTTATTTATATTATAATATATATATATATATTAGAATATAATATATATTATGATATATATATATATATATAATATATATATATATATATATATTCTATATATATAATATTACTAATATATATATTATTATAATATATTATGATATATATATAATATATATATATAGTATATATATATAATATACTATACAGATACTACTATATAATATATATATATATATATATATATATATATATATTATATATATATATATATATATATATATATATATTATATAGATATATTATATATATAATACATATACATATATATATATAATATAGTACTATATATATATATATTATATCTATAAATATATAACACTTATATATATATATATATATTTATATATATATATATAATATATATATATATATATATTATAATATATATATATATATAATTAAGGAAAACATAAGAAAGCTTTAATCGTTGCAATAAAATCCTTTAAATAATGCTGAAAAAAAGTAAAAAAAAAAAAAAAAAAAAAAAAAAAAAAAAAAATTTAAAAAAATAAATAAAAAAAAAAATTATAAAAAAGGAGAAAAGCAAACATTTTAAACATTCTATGTACACCTGCATTCTATTAAAGAACTTCATGCACCTTATTTTTTGCTTGAAAGAAATACTTGCTAACCTACTTGCAATAAATACCATTAAAAACAACTTTAGTAGAAAGTTCGAGGCGAAAAAGTGGAACTTTTTTTCTTTCCACAAAAACCTGACAAAAAAAAAATCAATAACTCTAAAAATTGTTTTTAGAATGACATGAAACCGAAGAATGTATAAATGTGTGTTTATGTTGATCTACTTGAGCATGTTTATGGTATTGTGTTTATGCACTGTCATTTGCACGTAGGCAAGGTCGTAACATTTTTTATTTGTGTTTGTGTGTGTAGTAGGAGAGGGGGGTTAACGGAAGTTCGGATTGCATGACTCACAACCAACATGAATAGATCATAGAATATTCTTTCCTCACCTGTAATACATCGTACAGATTTTGTTCACATCTAAACCGTACATTATACAACATATCGTTATTCTTTCACACTTTTTTGTTTTTGTTTTTTGCACCCAAGAGCTAAAAGATGTAACAATTAGACTCAACGTAATTGGAGAAATGTGACACCGCAAAATAATCTGTTTCAAAGTTTTCCAAATCAAATGAGTACAATAAAATAACAGGTTACATTCTTGTATACATCTTGTCTTTGTTCTAATATATATATATATATATAAAATCATATTACTATATTATAAATATCTAATATATATATAATTATATATATAGAATATATCATATATATAGATATATAATTATATATATACCATCTATATATATATATATATATATACTATATTATATATATATATATAACGAATATATTATATATATATAGCTATATATATATTATATTATAGTTATATATATACTACTATATATTATATAATATATGATTATATACTATATATTTATATATATATACATATATATATATATAATATATATAATTATCATATATTATATGATATTAATATATACCTATACTACTCATATATATTATATATATATATATAATATAATAATATATAATGTATTTTATTTTAATATATATAATATAATTAGTAGTATATATATATATAATATATATTAATATTATAATCTATCATTCATATATATATACATATAATCTATATAAGCAGGATATATATATACTATATATACTATATATAATATATATATAAATAATATATATATATATATACTATATATATGTATATATATATATATATATATATCATAATCTAATATATATATATATTTATCATATATATTATATAGATATATATATATATATAATATATATTATATATAATATAATATATATATATATATATATATTATATATATATATATATATATATGAAGGAGGTGAAAAAAAGCAAGACTAAAGCTATAAGCAATAGAATGCTAAGAAAATAAAAGAGTAAGAAAATATTAATAAGAAAATAAGAAAAGAAGCTGGATATTAAGAAGAAACGACAAAATTAAGAATGAAGAACTGAATAAAAGTTTGAAAGGAAACTGGATTGGCTACAAAGTATTAACAACGAGTGCAATTATAGCATGAGTTTTCAGTTAGAAAATTTACAACATCAATTGAGCCAAGAAAGTGTATAAGGTCAAAGGTGGCAGGAGTAAGGAAAGAGTTTCGGATGAATGAATGGGGATGGAAACTCGGACAATGGACTCATTTAGAATCTAGACCCAAAGATTTTATATTGAAGGATGGGAGAAGAAGAAGAAGAAGAAGAAGAGAAGAAGGAAAGAAGGAAAGGAAGAAAGAAGTAAA
>JABUQX010137696.1:0-2500 GCA_015478945.1 Trachelipus rathkii | reverse complement strand
ATATATATATATATTTATCTATATATATATTATATATATACTATAATATATATAGATACTATTATATATAAGATATATATACATATATATATAATATATATATATAGATATATATACAATATATATATATATATATAATATATTATATATATATATATATATATATATATATATATATACTATATCATATATATATATATAATATACGTATATATATATATTACTAGGAGAAATTATGTATTGAATGTATTTTTTATGTTAGCAATTGATTTTTATTTCTATAATAAACCCAATTAGAAACCAAACAGTCTCAGCAATATTTTTTTAACTCTTCAATAAGTTCATTTATAATTTCCATAAATAGTAATAGGTAAAATGTCTCATTACAAACATCAACGGACTCGGGATGTAAATCTAGTGTCTGGCCAGCCGGATATAATTTCAAACCTTTATTAAAAAAAATTTCGAATAATATTTTCTATATACACAGCCTTTGTTTAAGTAACAATAAGGTTGAGATCATCTAACACGTGTTGCGGACACTGAAGTGACATAGGGCATTTATGTAAATATAAGGAAAACCTATTTGCAAAGCCAGCGTCAAGCTAACCGGATATTTGATCAATCTTTTTTTTTTCAATTTACGAGAAATTTTTTTTGTTTCGTGCGATTTCTAAAAGATTGTAATGTCAACTTTGAAATGATAATTAGGGTCAAACAAACATACTTTTTATTCCCACTTCCTTTATATAGATATTAGCTGAAATTTGATTTTTAGAACACACACAATGTCATATATATATATATAATATATATATATATAATATATATACATATATATATATATATATATATAATAGTATATATATATAATATATATACTATATATGATATAATATGGTTTATATAGGTATATCACTAACGCTAGTAGATATATAAGCCTATATATAAATATATATATTATAAATAATAATTAATATATATATATAATAATATAATAAATATAGTAATAGTAATAATATATATAATATATAGGTATATTAATATATATATATATAAATATATGAATATATAAATATATATAGGTTAGTATATAATATATATATGGTATATAGTAATAATATATATATATATATATATATAATTATATATATAAATACTCATAATACTATATTATAACTCTAATATATATGGGTTGGAAATACTATACTATCAGTTAGATACTAGCTCTATATATAGTAGCCGTAGGGATATATATATACTATATATATTATAACTAGGCTATAATATATATATATATATATATATATATATAGAAATATACTTATATATTATATACTATAGCTATAGTAATTATAGTTAGGGGTATAAACTATATATTATAATAAGTAAATGATAGTAGATATATAGGATATACTATATATATATATTATATATATATATATATATCATATCATATATAGTAGTTAATATGTATATATATATGTATATTTATAATAATATATATATATATATATATATATTAATATATATACGACTATATATATATAGCTATAATATATTATATATATATTATTAATAATCTATAGTATTCATATAAATCGGTATAGCATATATACACAGATATATATAAATATATAATATATATAAAATAAAATATAGTATAGTGTATAGCGATAATACTATATATATAATAGAATATAATATATATATCAGGTAGATATACATAATACGCATAATATATATATAATAAATAATCATAATATATATAATAAAATATAATATATATAAAATATATATAATTATATATATTAAATATATTGTATACTATATATATATACTATATATAATATATATATATATATAATGCTATATATAGGTATATAATATATATATATATTACTAGACAATATAGATATAATTACCTATTATTATGAACTACATAACATAATACTTATATAAGCTGATAACCCGCGGCTATACATATAGTACACTAATACTAAATCATATTACTAATAAATAATTATTAGTAAATAAGCTAGAACAATATACTAATACGATGGATATATAATAATATAATAAATACTAGTATAAGGTTTAGCTAGGATATACTAATATAATATAATATACATATATATATATAACTATATAGATATAATATATTAATAATATAATATAGAAATATATATATATATCATATTGAATGCTATATATATATTATATATATATGTACTATATATATATCTAAATATATATATATATATATATATATATATATATATATAATATATATAACTATATTTAATATAATAAATATATATAATAAACTCTGTAAATAACAACTATAAATATATAATATATATATATATACTAGGTATATATATATATAAATTATATAAATAATATACTAATATATAATATTAAATATACTACACGATACTGAATATATATATTCAATACTATCATATGCAAGTTATATATCTTTCGATTCTCCTCGGCC